>JAZAYU010001464.1:0-45169 GCA_038501625.1 Corbicula japonica
CAAAATAACGGTAAAATAACGGTAAATAAATGTAACTGGAGCTGAAATGAAAATAACGGTAAAATAATGGTAAATTGAGTGAAGATAACGGAAGAATTATGGTAAATTATGGTAATTGGAGTGAAAATAATGGTACAATAATGGTAAATTATGGTAACTGGACTTGGAGTGAAAATAACGGTAAAACAATGTAAACAATGGTAACTGGAGTAAAAATAACGGTAAAATAATGGTAAATAATGGTAAATGGAGCTGGAGTAGAAATAACGGTAAAATAATGGTACATAATTGTAAATGGAGTGAAAATAACGGTAAAATAATGGTAAATTATGGTAACTGGATTGAAAATAACGGTAAAATAATGGTAAATAATGGTAACTGGAGCTGGAGTGAAAATAACGGTAAAGTAATGGTAAATAATGGTAAATGGCGTGAAAATAACGGTAAAATCATGGTAAATTATGGCAACTGGAGTAAAAATAACGGTAAAGTAATGGTAAATAATGGTAACTGTATTGAAAATATCGGTAACATAATGGTAAATTATGGTAACTGGTGTGAAAATAACGGTAAAATAATGGTAAATAACGGTAACTGGAGTGAAAATAACGCTAAAATTGTGGTAAATAATGGTAACTGGAGCTGGAGTGAAAATATCGGTAAAATAATGGTAAATAATGGTAAACGGAGTGAAAATAACGGTAAAATATTAATAAATTATGGTAACTGGAGCTGGGGTGAAAATAACGGTAAAATGATGGTAAATAATGGTAAACGGAGTGAAAATAACGGTAAAATATTAATAAATTATGGTAACTGGAGCTGGGGTGAAAATAACGGTAAAATGATGGTAAATAATGGTAACTAGAGTGAAAATAACGGTAAAATAATGGTAAATAATGGTTACTGGAGTGAAAATTACGGTAAAATAATGGTAAATAATGGTAACTGGAGCTGTAGTGAAAATAACTGTAAAATAATGGTAAATAATTGTAAAAGGAGTGAAAATAACGGTACAAAAATTGTAAATTATGGTAACTGGAGTGAAAATATCGGTAAAATAATGTTAAATATTGGTAACTGGAGTGAAAATAACGGTAAAATAATGGTATATAATGGTAACTGGAGCTAGAGTGAAAATAACGGTAAAATTATTGTAAATAATTGTAAATGGAGTGAAAATAATGGTAAAAGAATGGTAAATTATGGTAACTGAAATGAACATAACGGTAAAATAATGGTAAATAATGGTAACTGGAGCTGGAGTGAAAATAAGGGTAAAATAATGGTAAATAATGGTAAATGGAGTAAAAAAAACGGTAAAATAATGGTAAATTATGGTAAATGGACTAAAAAAAACGGTAAAATAATGGTAAATTATGGTTACTGGAGTGAAAATAACGTTAAAATAATGGTAAATAATGGTAACTGGAGTGAAAATAACGGTACAGTACTGAAAATCATGAAATTGACAATCGGATCGGACGCGGACCGGAAGCGGACCGCAAACCGATCCCGTTAGGAGCGCAATGGAAGCCCAATCGAATTTGAAACGGAATGAAATCGAAGGGTATCGCTTTGAGCGTTTGGATCGCTTGGAGTGAAAAGATCGGAGCATTTTGACCGGATCGGAATCGCTTTGAACGTTTGGATCGCTTGGAGTAAAAAGACCGAAGCGTTTTGACCGGATCGGATCGCTTCTATTTGTAGTTTTTCAGTAATATATAGTAGCGATCCGAATCGCTTCTTCCTATTCTTTTAACGGCAATTTTTGAAAATAATTTAATTGAGTTTTCTGCTATCAAACACTTGTTATAAAAAACTAATTTAACGATAATTTTGTAAATAAAACTGAAAACATATAATAGTAAATGGTGTGTTTGCCATTAACACACATGCTTTTATTGAAATAAAGTTCGGAAACTTTTTGTATAAAGTGCTGGGTTCCTAAACATCTCAAAGGAACATGAATCTCACTTATATCGGGTGTAATTTACGTTTATATTTTAAAATTGCAATTTAGTAAGCGCTTACATTAAACTGATCTAAAATTTAGTAAGACGTCATTTTAGATCTAAAATTATCACTTTACTTTGTTAGTAACCACTGTTTTTAAACTAAAAAAAACACAAAACTGCAAATAAGAAAAATGTCACAGAAATGTAAATTCAGCGCGAGATGCGTTAAAGTAATGACGAATGAAAAGCGGGAGCGAAAAGATTGGAATCGAAAGAATCGGTTTGAGCGTAAAGATGGTTTGGAGCGCATTGTCTGACGTTATATTTAATGACCAATGAAAATCGGAAGCGAAAAGATCGGAATAGGAAGAATTGGTTTGAGCGTAAAAATCGTTTGGAGCGCATTGTCTGGAGTAAAAAAATTGGAGTGCAATCGAATTGGAATTGGACTGCAATTGGAATGGAATCGGATCGGTTATAGCTGACATTAGGATCGGAAGCTGACCGGACCGGAATCGGAAAAATTGTTAATTTCATAATTTTCAGTACTGTAAAGTAAGGGTAATTTATGGTAACTGGAGCTGGAGTGAAAATTACGGTAAAATAATGGTAAATAATGGTAACTAGACTGAAAATAATGGCAAAATAATGGTAACTAATGGTAACTGGAGCTGGAACGAAAATAACTGTAAAATAATGGTCAATTATGGTAACGGGAGCTGCAGTGAAAATAACGGTAAAATAATGGTAAAAATTGTTAACTGGAGTGAAAATAACGGTAAAATAATGGTAAATAATGGTAAATGGAGTGAATATAACGGTAAAATAAAGGTAAATTATGGTAACTGGAGTGAAAATAACGGTAAAAATGGTAAATAATGGTAACTGGAGTGAAAATAACGGTAAAAAATGGTAACCGGAGTGAAAATAACGGTAAAATAATGGTGAATTATGGAAACTGCAGCTGGAGTGAAAATAACAGTAAAATAATGGTGAATAATGGTGACTGGAGTGAAAATAACGGTAAAATAATGGTAAATTATGGTCACTGGAGTAAAAATAACGGTAAATTAATGGTAAATAATGGTAACTGGAGTGAAAATAACGGAAAAATAATGGTAAATAATGGTAACTGGATTGATAATAACGGTGAAATAATGGTAAAGTATGGTAACTGGAGCTGGACTGAAAATAACGGTAAAATAATGGTAAATTATGGTAAATGGAGTGAAAATAACGGTAAAATAATGGTAAATTATGAAAACTAGAGTGAAAATAACGGTAAAATAATGGTAAATAATGGTAACTGGAGTGAAATTAACTGTTAAATAATGGTAAATTATGGTAACAAGAGCTGGAGTCAAAATGACGGTAAAATAATGGTAAATAATGGTAACTGAGTGAAAATAACGGAAAAATAATGGTAAATTATTGTTACTAGAGTGAAAATAACGGTAAAATAAAGGTAAATAATGGTAACTGGAGTGAACAAACGGTAAAATAATGGTAAATTATGGTAACTGGAGCTGGAGTGAAAATAACGGTAATATAATGGTAAACAATGGTAACTGGAGTGAAAATAACGGTAAAATAATGGTAAATAATGGTAACTGGAGTAAAAATAATGGTAAAATAATGGTAAATAATGGTAAATGGAGTTAAAATAACGGTAAAATGATGGTAAATTATGGTAACTGGAGTGAAAATAACGGTAAAATAATGGTAAATAATGGTAACTGGAGTGAAAATAACGGTAAAATAATGGTGAATTATGGTAACTGGAGCTCGAGTGAAAAAAACGGTAAAATAATGGTAAATAATGGTAACTGGAGTGAAAATAACTGTAAAATAATGGTAAATTATGGTAACAAGAGCTGGAGTCAAAATTACGGTAAAATAATGGTAAATAATGGTAACTGGAGTAAAAATAACGGTAAAATAATGGTAAATTATGATTACTAGAGTGAAAATAACGGTAAAATAAAGGTAAATAATGGTAACTGGAGTGTAAAAAACGGTAAAATAATAGTAAATTATGGTATCTGGAGCTGGAGTGAAAATGACGGTTAAATAATGGTAAACAATGGTAACTGGAGTGAAGATAACGGTAAAAAAATGGTAAATAATGGTAACTGGAGTAAAAATAACGGTAAAATAATGGTAAATAATGGTAAATGGAGTGAAAATAACGGTAAAATGATGGTAAATTATGGTAACTGTAGTGAAAATAACGGTAAAATAATGGTAAATAATGCTATCTGGAGTGAAAATAACGGTAAAATAATGGTAAATAATGGTAACTGGAGTGAAAATAACTGTAAAATAATGGTAAATTATGGTAACAAGAGCTGGAGTCAAAATAAGGGTAAAATAATGGTAAATAATGGTAACTGGAGTAAAAATAACGGTAAAATAATGGTAAATTATGATTACTAGAGTGAAAATAACGGTAGAATAAAGGTAAATAATGGTAACTGGAGTGTAAAAAACGGTAAAATAATGGTAAATTATGGTAACTGGAGCTGGAGTGAAAATGACGGTAAAATAATGGTAAACAATGGTAACTGGAGTGAAGATAACGTTAAAATAATAGTAAATAATGGTAACTGGAGTAAAAATAACGGTAAAATAATGGTAAATAATGGTAAATGGAGTGAAAATAACGGTAAAATGATGGTAAATTATGGTAACTGTAGTGAAAATAACGGTAAAATAATGGTAAATAATGCTATCTGTAGTGAAAATAACGGTAAAATAATGGTAAATAATGGTAAATGGAGTGAATATAACGGTAAAATAAAGGTAAATTATGGTAACTGGAGTGAAAATAACGGTAAAAATGGTAAATAATGGTAACTGGAGTGAAAATAACGGTAAAATAATGGTAAAAAATGGTAACCGGAGTGAAAATAACGATAAAATAATGGTGAATTATGGTAACTGCAGCTGGAGTGAAAATAACAGTAAAATAATGGCGAAAAATGGTGACTGGAGTGAAAATAACGGTAAAATAATGGTAAATTATGGTAACTGGAGTAAAAATAACGGTAAATTAATGGTAAATAATGGTAATTGGAGTGAAAATAACGGAAAAATAATGGTAAATAATGGTAACTGGAGTGATAATAACGGTGAAATAATGGTAAAGTATGGTAACTGGAGCTGGACTGAAAATAACGGTAAAATAATGGTAAATAATGGTAAATGGAGTGAAAATAACGGTAAAATAATGGTAAATTATGAAAACTAGAGTGAAAATAACGGTAAAATAATTGTAAATAATGGTAACTGGAGTGAAAATACCTGTTAAATAATGGTAAATTATGGTAACAAGAGCTGGAGTCAAAATGACGGTAAAATAATGGTAAATAATGGTAACTGGAGTGAAAATAACGGAAAAATAATGGTAAATTATTGTTACTAGAGTGAAAATAACGGTAAAATAAAGGTAAATAATGGTAACTGGAGTGAACAAACGGTAAAATAATGGTAAATTATGGTAACTGGAGCTGGAGTGAAAATAACGGTAAAATAATGGTAAACAATGGTAACTGGAGTGAAAATAACGGTAAAATAATGGTAAATAATGGTAACTGGAGTAAAAATAATGGTAAAATAATGGTAAATAATGGTAATTGGATTGAAAATAACGGTAAAATGATGGTAAATTATGGTAACTGGAGTGAAAATAACGGTAAAATAATGGTAAATAATGGTAACTGGAGTGAAAATAACGGTAAAATAATGGTGAATTATGGTAACTGGAGCTCGAGTGAAAAAAACGGTAAAATAATGGTAAATAATGGTAACTGATGTGAAAATAACTGTAAAATAATGGTAAATTATGGTAACAAGAGCTGGAGTCAAAATAACGGTAAAATAATGGTAAATAATGGTAACTGGAGTAAAAATAACGGTAAAATAATGGTAAATTATGATTACGGGAGTGAAAATAACGGTAAAATAAAGGTAAATAATGGTAACTGGAGTAAAAATAACGGTAAAATAATGGTAAATAATGGTAAATGGAGTGAAAATAACGGTAAAATGATGGTAAATTATGGTAACTGTAGTGAAAATAACGGTAAAATAATGGTAAATAATGCTATCTGGAGTGAAAATAACGGTAAAATAATGGTAAATAATGGTAACTGGAGTGAAAATAACTGTAAAATAATGGTAAATTATGGTAACAAGAGCTGGAGTCAAAATAAGGGTAAAATAATGGTAAATAATGGTAACTGGAGTAAAAATAACGGTAAAATAATGGTAAATTATGATTACTAGAGTGAAAATAACGGTAGAATAAAGGTAAATAATGGTAACTGGAGTGTAAAAAACGGTAAAATAATGGTATATTATGGTAACTGGAGCTGGAGTGAAAATGACGGTAAAATAATGGAAAACAATGGTAACTGGAGTGAAGATAACGGTAAAATAATGGTAAATAATGGTAACTGGAGTAAAAATAACGGTAAAATAATGGTAAATAATGGTAAATGGAGTGAAAATAACGGTAAAATGATGGTAAATTATGGTAACTGTAATGAAAATAACGGTAAAATAATGGTAAATAATGCTATCTGGAGTGAAAATAACGGTAAAATAATGGTAAATAATGGTAACTGGGGTGAAAATAACGGTAAAATAATGGTGAATTATGGTAACTGGAGCTGGAGTGAAAATAACGGTAAAATAATGATAAATAATTGTAACTTGAGTGAAAACAACGGTAAAATAATGGTAAATAATGGTAACTGGAGCTGGAGTGAAAATAACGTTAAAATAATGGTAAATAATGGTAAATGGAGTGAAAATAACGGCAAAATAATGGAAAATTATTGTAACTGGAGTGAAAATAACGGTAAAATAATGGTAAATAATGGTAACTTGAGTGAAAATAACGGTAAAATAATGGTAAATAATGGTCACTGGAGTAAAAATAGCGGTAAAATAATGGTAAATGATGGTGACTGGAGTGAAAATAAGGGTAAAAAATTGGTTACTGGAGTGAAGATAACGGTAAAATAATGGTAAATTATGGGAACTGGACCTGAAGTGAAAATAACGGTAAAATAATGGTAAACAATGGTAACTGGAGTAAAAATAACGGTAAAATAATGGTAAATAAAGGTAACTGGAGCTGGAGAGAAAATAACGGTAAAATAATGATAAATATTGGTAAATGGAGTGAAAATACGGTAAAATAATGGTAAATTATGGTAACTGGAGTGAAAATAACGGTAAAATAATGGTAAATAATAGTAACTGGAGCTGGAGTGAAAATAACGGTAAAATAATGGTAAATAATGGTAAATGGAGTGAAAATAACGGTAAAAAATTGCAAATTATGGCAACTGGAGTGAAAATAACGGTAAAGTAATTGTAAATAATGGTAACTGGAGTGAAAATATCGGTAAAATAATGGTAAATTATGGTAACTGGAGTGAAAATAACGGTGAAATAATTGTAAATAATGGTAACTGGAGTGAAAATAACGGTAAAATAATGGTAAATAATGGAAACTGGAGCTGGAGTGAAAATAACGTTAAAATAATGGTAAATAATGGTAAATGGAGTGAAAATAACGGTAAAATAATAATAAATTATGATAACTGGAGCTGGAGTGAAAATAACGGTAAAATAATGGTAAATAATGGTAAATGGAGTGAAAATTACGGTAAAATAATGGTAAATAATGGTAACTGGAGCTGTAGTGAAAATAACTGTAAAATAATGGTAAATTATTGTAAATGGAGTGTAAATAACGGAAAAAAAGAGGTTAATTATGGTAACTGGAGTGAAAATAACGGTAAAATAATGATAAATAGTGGTAACTGGAGTGAAAATAACGGTAAAATAATGGTAAATAATGGTAACTGGAGCTGGAGTGAAAATTACAATAAAATAATGGTAAATATTGGTAAATGGAGTGAAAATAACGGTAAAATAATGGTAAATTATGGTAACTGGAGTGAAAATAACGGTAAAATAATGGTAAATAATGGTAACTTTAGCTGGAGTGAAAATAACGGTAAAATAATGGTAAATAATGGTAAATGGAGTAAAAAAAACGGTAAAATAATGGTAAATTATGGTAACTGGAGTGAAAATAACGGTAAAATAATGGTAAATAATGGTAACTGGAGTAAAAATAACTGTAAAATAATGGTAAATTATGGTAACTGGAGCTGGAGTGAAAATAACGGTAAAATAATGGTAAATAATGGACTTGGAGTGAAAATAACTGCAAAATAATAGTAAATTATGGTAACTGGAGTGAAAATAACGTTTAAATAATGGTAAATAATGGTAACTGGAGTGAAAATAACGGAAAAGTACTGAAAATCATGAAATTGACCATCGGATTGGAAGCGGACCGGAAGCGGACCGCAAACTGATCCCGTTAGGAGCGCAATGGAAGCGCAATCGAATTGAAAACGGAGTGGAATCGAAGCGAATCGCTTTGAGCGTTTGGATCGCTTGGAGTGAAAAGATCTATTCTATATGTAGAACTATCATATTGTATCGATTACCTTTCATTTCTGGTGATTAAGAATCGGCAAGAATGCACTTTAAGTAGATCTATACCACTCAACGGTTGCCTAGCAACAAGAATTTGTGTACATATCTTTTGCTGTAACAATATTAAGATGTCTTTCCAAAGACAGCAACAAACATATCTAAACGTTTTATATAGTTTTATTAACTGAAAGGTTAAATCTGTATGTAATTGTATATAACACCTCAGGCAAATGTCATAACAATCGATAGCTTAACGAAAAGCATCATACATGTTATCAACACATTTGGTATTTGTCATTCATTAGTTTTATTTGTTTTTACGAACCTGCCTAGTGGTTTAAAAACCAATATAGACAAATTCAAACTTGAAAAATACCTGTCATGTATACCGGACAAGAAATATCAAATAGCGTTAACAAAATTAAGGCTTTTCTCGCATGATCTAGCAATAGAGACAGGACGATACACAAATATTGATAGACAATTACGTATTTGTAGACAATGTAACATGGGATTTATAAAAAATTAATATCATTTCTTGTTAGTATGTTCCAAATATCGAGAGTTAAGACAGAAATATTTTTAACCTTATTATTGTAGATGGCCAAGCGTTCATAAATTTATTGATCTCATGTCTAACAATTCTGTTCGTATTATTAATAATTTAGCAAAGTTTGTTTATTTCGCATTAAGATAAAGAAATGAAGAAAATAATTAATTTTAAATATCTGATAGATGAATTTAATAAAAATGAATTTGATTTCAAAACTATCTCAGTCATTGTTAAATAAGAAACTTATTGTTTTACAACAATTGTTCTCCTATGAAAATAGTGTTAAGTATTTATGATTTCACTGCTGTATGTATATGTGTATGGCTATAAATGTACTAAACGTTTTATGCCGAATAAATATTGTTATGTTATGTTAAAAGTTTAAATGCAATGTGTTTTCAGGGTTTATTTTAAATTTGAATAGGATAATGTTTTAGATGGGTTAGTTTATAAGTGAGAAAAAACACAACCATTTACACTAAAATCAAATATGGATGACTGCATCCGATAAATACCTTCTTACTTGCACATTTACCATAAATTAGTTTAAATCAATCAGTCTATCAAGTGAGGGTAATGATTATGTACTCTTCAAATGTCGGGTGCATGTATGCAGCTTAAACACTAAACAATAAACACTATGAAAATACAGGATCGCCTCGTTTGAACGACAGTCATTTAAAGTTATATGTACACATTACTTATTGATTTCTAATGTAAAGAAATTATAATGTAGACTTCACAACCATGTCTGGGTTCTTTGGATCTTGTCAAACGTTGAGTAGTATAGCATGAACCATGTAACCGTTAGAGAGAACATGTTCCAAACCCTAAAAATCTTTAGAATACAAAAATCGTTATATTCAATGCATAGATACCCCCAAAACGATGCAGATACGTAGGACAGCAGAGCTTAGCAAACCATGCAAGGGACAGGTACAGTCCATGACCACAGTATCCTCAAATAAGGATAGTTCAATTATGCCTATATAAAGGCATCTACAATGATTGACATTCTGCATGGTTTGAAATAAGGATATTACCATTAAGGGAAAAAACTGCTAGCTTCACCGAAGTGAAGTACGGGGTGACCTTTTACAACCGCCACACGACAGTTAACACCTGCTGTACAGAACTGATATATTAAGAACGCGTTTTCAAGCTAGCTGTACTTTTCGTTTAACATCATAATTTATTTCCAACCACGTAAGTAAACATATCATTGGAATAGTATCATTATTTTCACAGATTTATTGACATGAAAAATGTTATGATCTGTTTTGTCTATACCCGTGCCTAGAGTCTGCCAATTAAACTAAATTGAAACATATTGTTGAAAGAAACGGTTTCAGAAATAGTAGGATAACAAGTTTAACGCCATTTCAAAATGCACTCTGGATTTGCACACTCGATCTGTGAAAACTTTTATTTATTGCACTGATCTACCATCATTTTTTCGTTGATTTATTCTAATGTGATCTGAATGTCTGAATAAAAGAAAACGAACCAGTAGATATATTATTGCAAACTATAATTTCATTCCATAATGATGAATGTTACTTGGCAATTTATGTCATACATATTTTATAGAGTTTCCGGTTTGCAACAATGAAAATATCGTATCAATCTACGAATTAACTTACATTCGTATAGGACTTTATAATGTGTGCTGTCATTAACCCGCCGCAAATCACGTAGACAATTTATAAGAAAAATATCATAACGAACACGGGGCACATCATGGGGAAACTGGCATTCGGAGATCATTTTGATTTTCTTGATTTTATTTTAATTTGCCGAACTCTGAATAACAATTAATACATTTATAATACAATATAATAAAGACCTAATACAACTATAACACATTATAATGAAGACCTAAAACAACTTCTATCCAGATTCTATGTACATTACTATTCTGTTTGTTTTACCACATAATACAGTAACCCGATGACTTGATTTTACCTACCGAATCGAGCATTACTGACGGATACATGTCTGTTTATATTTATAGTGTTTATTGCCGGAATCAGTTTAAATTCTATGTTAATAATTTTGATCTAAAAATATGTGAATTCGCACGCTCCAAATCTCACACATGTTACTGCGTGAAACTCATGTTATGTGAGGGTGTTAAGGTGACTTTTTTCCGCATTAATTAATGAAAACACGACAAATACTGGTTATCTTAGTGCGTATATGAAGAAATTTTGTGCTAACAATTAATTTTCAAACATAAAATGCATTCTTAGAATCGTTTACGTCTAGGACGAGAAACGACGGGATTCGGGGAATTTCAACTGTTGTTATATGCCAGAAAATATGCAAAACGTTTTATCTTAACATCTGTATATCCCCGATACATGCAAGTTTGAAGAACTGTACATGTATTTGTTTTATTGAGATTTAAGAGTTTATGAAGGTTTATGTGGAAATCTTGTATAAGAACATAGAAGCTCGATTTGTTTCTTTAATCACTTTTATCAGTGTTGCTGATTCGACTTCAGGTGCTCTAGTCTTGGTAAAATCATTGAGTACCCTGTCCTTTTGCTTTGTAAAAATAAACTTTAGGACAACAAAACGCACGGAAAGGATAATTGCATTTTAACAAGGAAAATAATATTTCTTTTACATATTTTTATAGTTTCATAAAACTGAATGCATTGCGGTCATTTAGATACTAAAATTTTGAAAATTGATTGCATAATAAAAAAGTAATTGCGTTATAAAGACAGCACCCCCAAATTCAAAAGTAACACTTTTGGCTAATTGTTACAATGAGTTGATTCAATCTGTTTCCTGTTGTTCATTGTCACAATTAGCCAATAGTTATACTTGATTTTTGTTTGATAGTGTGAATTCGTCTTTAAATTATATGTTTGAGAAAACGGCAGCCGATTGATAATGAAGGTTAAATTTCAAAGAAAATGCTTTGTATCAGGAGTACGGTGCTCTTAATCTGATCGAAATCGGTCCAGAAATTACCGAGAAATAAACAATAACCTACCTGATCCTAGCTGCATGACATCCAAAAAGTCTCGTGGTATAGCTAGACTGAAATAGATTTATTTTGATCAACGTATGAACCGATCTAAGTAGATCTAATTGTACTTTTGACTAACTTTCTTGCCGCGTATTGGCCAATTTAAGTAATAAGGATAGTCTGGATGTACGGCGGGGTTGCCAGTTGCACCGATACTAGTTATAATTCAAATTAATGCTAATAATTTGCCCCGCCATGACTGGATCGAGGGCTGTCTGGAGAGGGGTCTATTGGACCGGTCCTCACTGTCGTCGTCAGTTGAATTCAACTCGCAGAAATGCTCCAGACGCTTGTTGATGCCTCTCAGGGCCCGGCGAAAGTCCTTTAAACTCAGTCCCAGTAGCACAGTTTTGACGTAGGCTTCTTCAAGTAAACCAGGGGCAATATTTCTGTAGGTTTTTTTGAAAGGTCGTTCGTCTGACAAATGTATTTCATGTTCAATCAAATCGGTGTTTCCGAGGTCAGTTGGTCCGTTTGATAAGATGTGTTGCTATGTAGAAAACAATTTCTTAACTTCCGACATGTGTTGTTCCGCTAAGTTTCTCCACAGTGTAAAGTGTTGTTCTTGTTCTGTTTCCGGTTGTCGAAGTACTCTGCTGGTTTATGAATGCCGGATCGTCATGGTCTTCAAAACTGGTGCCTTTCTTAAAACTGAAACTTCTTGAAGTTCACACATGTTGGATTTTGCTGGTTTTAAGTACCCTCTGGAAATCGAGGACGAATTTCCAAGTTGTGGATGGGAGGAATATGTCGCGGTAGGAATCTAGTCACTATCTGGAAGAAGATGTGTAAGCGGACTGACGTATGCGCCATTTATCACCCGTCTTTTTCTATGGACCGCCTCGTTTAATGAAGACAGGCCTGACTATGTGCGCTTGTCGTAACATCTGGACATGATATATCAATCCAAAATATCATATCTGGAAAATATTCATTTTATCCAGAAATATATAATATGAACTAAGGCACTGCCTCTCTCGGAATCGACCAATCAAAAGTGAAGTATATCGTATGTTTAACAGTAAAACAAAGAAACAAGTCATCATTTGTTGTTTTACTTTTTAACCAAAACTGGTCAAGGTTGTAAGATGCAACACTACTTTTTAGTGAGTTGAATGTTCTCTGAAGTTTGGAAGAATCCTGTGAGATGTTGAATACACCAGTTTGCCTGTAAACTCTTAGTTAAACAGCACCAAAATGTGATCAAAACGCATGGCTGACTGATGGTTTAAGAAATGAAGACTCATAAAAATCTGGTTAACAAGGTAGATTGTAAAACATCATTCCACAACACCTAAAATTCTTAGTTGGAATATGGTGACACCAATGACAGAGCAAGTAGCGAAGCTTGTCATATTCTTTGAATATTCAAGCTTGAAATCAACAAACATACTTTTGGGTCTAAGGACTTAAGATAATACTATGAGTGACAGTAGAGGAATTTATTATCCGAATAGAATGAAACATTTAAATTAGTCCATGAATAGAAAAGCAAATGCTGAAGGAGTCTATTGCTATTTTTCATGGTTCCATTTAACAGCAAATTATATTCATAACAAAATTATGCTGATGGTGTTGTTCATTTTCTGTTCTTCAATGAGGTCTACATTAAAACGTTTTTGTATTATTTGATATCACAATCACACAGTATAATTGTATAGACAATTCTTTTTCTTGTCAAGTGACATAAACTTCCAAAGCAGCACCTTCTATTGCAGGAATTAGTAGTGGAAGTAATATATGTATATATGTATGCTCCCTCTACTGTCTAGAACAGTTAAACTGGTCTCTCCACAGCATTCCATGTGAAGCTGTTTTCCTGAAATATTAAATTCAACAGCAAATTAATTTATCTTCAAAAATAATTTTATATCTAATTGCTTTTATAAATTTATTTGTCGACAGTCAAAATTGATTTAACATATTTAGACACAAACATAAAATTTGTCAAATAAATTGATTTTGTATGCTCTGATAGTTACTTCAGGTATCCTGACTCTTGACTTACTCTATGGAGACTCTTTAAATCACATGGACAACAGTATAGTTCCACGTCAGCCAAACATGTTTGGTGTCTGATCTTGATCTAAACTGGTTGCTTCTTGGTCAGAAATAACCTCATGAATCTAAACTTAAACATTGTAGATCCTGATCAGACTGCACAGATGAGCCAGCTGAACTGGATATACATTGGTCACTAATGTGATAAAGGGTGTATTCATGAAGTAAAATGTAAAAAAAAGTAACATAGTAACTTATATTCATGCACCGGTAGATTCAGTGTGATGTCTATTATACATTCATGCAGCTATAATAAATGAAAATAAAGAAAATTTATGCAAACCTTGTATCTGTTTGCTATGGTAATGTTCATATTCTGTGCCATAGCTGACTACCAATTCTGCATAAGTATCTATAGCCTTCATAAGCTTGGTGATACACATCTCTGAAAATAAATGTTTTATTTTAAATCTTCTCTGATAACTAGTAAGTCAGTTATACAGTACCTTTTGTTGCTTATGAAGATGTACATAAATTGCTCTTGCAGTTAACAGTGAACAATTCATATTTCCTGATACCTTATATAATGTAATTTGGTAGTTTTGACTATTTTCTGAAATTCTAGAAAAAGTCCATGTTTGCGAACTGTTGACCAGTCAATAGTTTCAACTGTTTCCCTCGCGTGCTCTGACGTCATGACGTTATGTGGAACAGTAAAGAAAAAAATTGACTCCAATGATTATTTCTCCAAAAATAAAATGTGGTGAAGTATTTAAACAAATTAAAATTCTGTCAGCAAAATGACAGTTTCCTTAAGTTTTTTTATGAAATAACAGAGAAAAATAAAAAATGTTGGCAGTGTGACATAGTTACAAGATTGTTACATTGAGAAAGTTTAATGAAAAACATATTTGCAAAACTATTTTCTTGTTCCTTATTTCATCTGTAAGTAATGTTAAAACAGTCATTGATCAGGTAATAAAACAGTTATTTCATATTTGATTTGGGAACAGTCAAACAGTTGTCCCTCGGTATCGGGGATAGTGTTTTGAACTGTTGCCCTCGGCCGTAGCCTCGGGCAACAGTTCAAAACACTATCCCCTCCACCTCGGGCCAACATTTTGACTGTTCCCAAATCACATATGAAATAACTGTATACTGTTGCCATAATTTATTTATTACATGTAGGGTCTTCTTCTTAAAATCACATAAAAGGAAGATGGTAATGATGAAAAATTTCATGCCATCTTTAATTCCTACACAAGATTAGGATAAAACCAGATATGTTTTCTGAATTTTGCATTAATGCATTCATGCATATTTCACTTCTTTATTTACGGCCCTTTCAGAAAAGATCGCTCAGACTAATACTGAAATTCTTTTTTTGTTCGGAGGGGATGGGGTGCAGCCCAGGAGCGTGCTTAGAGTTCCATAGTTTGGCGCTGGCGCCGTTCAGCACGGTGTGAAGGGGAGTAGGCGGTGTAGTTACATGGTGTCCCGGCTAGGCCTGTAGCGTACTCAGAGTTCCATAGTTTGGGTCTGTCGCCGTTCAGCACGGTGTGAAGGGGAGTAGGCGGGTGCAGTTACATGGTGTCCCGGCTAGGCTGGTAGCGTACTCAGAGTTCCATAGCTTGGCGCTGTCGCCGTTCAGCACGGTGTGAAGAGGAGTAGGCGGGTGTAGTTACATGGTGTCCCTGCTAGGCCTGTAGCGTACTCAGAGTTCCATAGTTTGGCGCTGTCGCCGTTCAGCACGCTGTGAAGGGGAGTAGGCGGGTGTAGTTACATGGTGTCCCGGCAAAGCCTGTAGCGTACGCGGAGTTCCATAGTTTGGCGCTGTCGCCGTTCAACACGGGGTGAAGGGGAGTAGGCGGGTGTAGTTACATGGTGTCCCTGCTAGGCATGTAGCGTACTCAGAGTTCCATAGTTTGGCGCTGTCGCCGTTCAGCACGGTGTGAAGGGTAGGCGGGTGTAGTTACATTGTGTCTCGGCTAGGCCTGTAGCGTACTTACGGTTCCATAGTTTGGCGCTGTCGCCGTTCAGCACGGTGTGAAGGAGAGTAGGCGGGTGTAGTTACATGGTGTCCCGGCTAGGCCTATAGCGTACTTAGAGTTCCATAGTTTGGCGCTGTCGCCGTTCAGCACGGTGTGAAGAGGAGTAGGCGGGTGTAGTTACATGGTGTCCCGGCTAGACCTGTAGCGTACTCAGAGTTCCATTGTTTGGCGCTGTCGCCGTTCAGCACGGTGTAAAGGGGAGTAGGCGGGTGTAGTTTTATGGTGTCCCGGCTAGACCTGTAGCGTACTTTGAGTTACATAGCTTGGCGCTGTCGCCGTTCAGCACGGTGTGAAGGGGAGTAGGCGGGTGTAGTTTCATGGTGTCCCTGCTAAGCCTGTAGCGTAATCAGAGTTCCATAGTTTTGCGCATTCGCCGTTCAGCACGGTGTGAAGGGGAGTAGGCGGGTGTAGTTACATGGTGTCCCTGCTAGGCCTATAGCGTACTCAGAGTTCCATAGTTTGGCGCTGTCGCCGTTCAGCACGGTGTGAAGGGGAGTAGGCAGGTGTAGTTACATGGTGTCCCTGCTAGGCCTGTAGCGTACTCAGAGTTCCATAGTTTGGCGCTGTCGCCGTTCAGCACGGTGTGAAGGGGAATAGGCGGTTGTAGTTACATGGTGTCCCTGCTAGGCATGTAGCGTACTCAGAGTTCCATAGCTTGGCGCTGTCGCAGTTCAGCACGGTGTGAAGGGGAGTAGACGGGTGTAGTTACATGGTGTCCCTGCTAGGATTGTAGCGTACTCAGAGTTCCATAGTTTGGCGATGTCGCCGTTCAGCACGGTGTGAAGGGAAGTAGGCGGGTGTAGTTACATGGTGTCCCTGCTAGGCCTTTAGCGTACTTAGAGTTCCATAGTTTGGCGCTGTCGCCGTTCAGCACGGTGTAAAGGGGAGTAGGCGGATGTAGTTACATGGTGTCCCGGCTAGGCCTGTAGTGTACTCAGAGTTCCATAGTTTGGCGCTGGCGCCGTTCAGCACGGTGTGAAGGGGAGTAGGCGGGTGTAGTTACATGGTGTCCCTGCTAGGCCTGTAGCGTACTAAGATTTCAATAGTTTGGCGCTGTCGCCGATCAGCACGGTGTGAAGGGGAGTAGGCGGGTGTAGTTACAAGGTGTCCCGGCTAGGCTTATAGCGTATTCAGAGTTCCATAGTTTGGCGCTGTCGCCGTTCAGCACGGTGTGAAGGGGAGTAGGCGGGTGTAGTTACATGGTGTCCCGGCTAGGCCTGTAGCGTTCTCAGAATTCCATAGTTTTGCGCCGTCGCCGATCAGCACGGTGTGAAGTGCAGTAGGCGGGTGTAGTTACATGGTGTCCCGGCTAGGCCTGTAGCGTACTCAGAATTCCATAACTTGGGGCAGTCGCCGTTCAGCACGGTGTGAAGGGGAGTAGGCGGGTGTAGTTACATGGTGTCCCGGCTAGGCCTGTAGCGTACTTAGAGTTCCATAGCTTGGCGTTGTCGCCGTTCAGCACGGTGTGAAGGGGAGTAGGCGGGTGTAGTTACATGGTGTCCCTGCTAAGCTAAGCCTGTAGCGTAATCAGAGTTCCATAGTTTGGCGCTGTCGCCGTTTAGCACGGTGTGAAGGGGAGTAGGCGGGTGTAGTTACATGGTTTCCCGGCTAGGCCTGTAGCGTACTTAAGGTTCCATAGCTTGTCGCTGTCGCTGTTCAGCACGGTGTGAAGGGGAGTAGGCGGGTGTAGTTACATGGTGTCCCTGCTAGGCCCGTAGAGTACTCAGAGTTCCATAGTTTGGCGCTGTCGCCGTTCAGCACGGTGTGAAGGGGAATAGGCGGGTGTAATTACATGGTGTCCCTGCTAGGCCTGTAGAGTACTCAGAGTTCCATAGTTTGGCGCTGTCGCCGTTTAGCACGGTGTGAAGGGGAGTAGGCGGGTGTAGTTATATGGAGTCCCGGCTAGACCTGTAGCGTACTCAGAGTTCCATTGTTTGGCGCTGTCGCCGTTCAGCACGGTGTAAAGGGGGAGTAGGCGGGTGTAGTTTTATGGTGTCCCGGCTAGACCTGTAGCGTACTTTGAGTTACATAGCTTGGCGCTGTCGCCGTTCAGCACGGTGTGAAGGGGAGTAGGCGGGTGTAGTTACATGGTGTCCCTGCTAAGCCTGTAGCGTAATCAGAGTTCCATAGTTTTGCGCATTCGCCGTTCAGCACGGTGTGAAGGGGAGTAGGCGGGTGTAGTTACATGGTGTCCCTGCTAGGCCTGTAGCGTACTCAGAGTTCCATAGTTTGGCGCTGTCGCCGTTCAGCACGGTGTGAAGGGGAGTAGGCAGGTGTAGTTACATGGTGTCCCTGCTAGGCCTGTAGCGTACTCAGAGTTCCATAGTTTGGCGCTGTCGCCGTTCAGCACGGTGTGAAGGGGAATAGGCGGTTGTAGTTACATGGTGTCCCTGCTAGGCATGTAGCGTACTCAGAGTTCCATAGCTTGGCGCTGTCGCAGTTCAGCACGGTGTGAAGGGGAGTAGACGGGTGTAGTTACATGGTGTCCCTGCTAGGATTGTAGCGTACTCAGAGTTCCATAGTTTGGCGATGTCGCCGTTCAGCACGGTGTGAAGGGAAGTAGGCGGGTGTAGTTACATGGTGTCCCTGCTAGGCCTTAAGCGTACTTATAGTTCCATAGTTTGGCGCTGTCGCCGTTCAGCACGGTGTAAAGGGGAGTAGGCGGATGTAGTTACATGGTGTCCCGGCTAGGCCTGTAGTGTACTCAGAGTTCCATAGTTTGGCGCTGGCGCCGTTCAGCACGGTGTGAAGGGGAGTAGGCGGGTGTAGTTACATGGTGTCCCTGCTAGGCCTGTAGCGTACTAAGATTTCAATAGTTTGGCGCTGTCGCCGATCAGCACGGTGTGAAGGGGAGTAGGCGGGTGTAGTTACAAGGTGTCCCGGCTAGGCTTTTAGCGTATTCAGAGTTCCATAGTTTGGCGCTGTCGCCGTTCAGCACGGTGTGAAGGGGAGTAGGCGGGTGTAGTTACATGGTGTCCCGGCTAGGCCTGTAGCGTTCTCAGAATTCCATAGTTTTGCGCCGTCGCCGATCCGCACGGTGTGAAGTGCAGTAGGCGGGTGTAGTTACATGGTGTCCCGGCTAGGCCTGTAGCGTACTCAGAATTCCATAACTTGGGGCAGTCGCCGTTCAGCACGGTGTGAAGGGGAGTAGGCGGGTGTAGTTACATGGTGTCCCGGCTAGGCCTGTAGCGTACTTAGAGTTCCATAGCTTGGCGTTGTCGCCGTTCAGCACGGTGTGAAGGGGAGTAGGCGGGTGTAGTTACATGGTGTCCCTGCTAAGCTAAGCCTGTAGCGTAATCAGAGTTCCATAGTTTGGCGCTGTCGCCGTTCAGCACGGTGTGAAGGGGAGTAGGCGGGTGTAGTTACATGGTTTCCCGGCTAGGCCTGTAGCGTACTTAAGGTTCCATAGCTTGTCGCTGTCGCTGTTCAGCACGGTGTGAAGGGGAGTAGGCGGGTGTAGTTACATGGTGTCCCTGCTAGGCCCGTAGAGTACTCAGAGTTCCATAGTTTGGCGCTGTCGCCGTTCAGCACGGTGTGAAGGGGAATAGGCGGGTGTAATTACATGGTGTCCCTGCTAGGCCTGTAGAGTACTCAGAGTTCCATAGTTTGGCGCTGTCGCCGTTTAGCACGGTGTGAAGGGGAGTAGGCGGGTGTAGTTATATGGAGTCCCGGCTAGGCCTGTAGCGTACTCAGAGTTCCATAGTTTGGCGCTGTCGCCGTTCAGCACGGTGTGAAGGGGAGTAGACGGGTGAAGTAACAAGCTGTCCCGGCTAGGCCTGTAGCGTACTCAGAGTTCCATAGTTTGGCGCTGTCGCCGTTCAGCACGGTGTGAATGGGAGTAGGCGGTTGTAGTTACATGGTGTCCCTGCTAGGCCTGTAGCGTACTCAGAGTTTCATAGCTTGGCGCTGTCGCCGTTCAGCACGGTGTGAAGGGGAGTAGGCGGGTGTAGTTACATGGTGTCCCTGCTAGGCCTGTAGCGTACTCAGAGTTCCATAGCTTGGCGCTGTCGCCGTTCAGCACGGTGTGAAGGGAAGTAGGCGGGTGTAGTTACATGGTGTCCCTGCTACGCCTTTAGCGTACTTAGAGTTCCATAGTTTGGCACTGTCGCCGTTCAGCACAGTGTGAGGGGACTAGGCGGGTGTAGTTACATGCTGTCCCGCTAGGCCTGTAGCGTACTTAGAGTTCCATAGTTTGGCGCTGTCGCCGTTCAGCACGGTGTGAAGGGGAGTAGGCGGGTGTAGTTACATGGTGTCCCGGCTAGGCCTGTAGCGTACTCAGAATTCCATAGTTTGGCGCTGTCGCCGTTCAGAACGGTGTGAAGGGGAGTAGACGGGTGTAGTTACATGGTGTCCCGGCTAGGCCTGTAGCGTACGTAAGGTTCCATAGTTTGGCGCTATCGCCGTTTAGCACGGTGTGAAGGGGAGTAGGCGGGTGTAGTTACATGGTGTCCCGGCTAGGCCTGTAGCATACTTAGAGTTCCATAGTTTGGCGCTGTCGCCGTTCAGCACGGTGTGAAGGGGAGTAGGCGGGTGTAGTTACATGGTGTCCCGGCTAGGCCCGTGGCTAACTAAGAGTTCCATAGTTTTGGCACTGTCGCCGTTCAGCACGGTGTGAAGGGAAGTAGGCGGGTGTAGTTACATGGTGTCCCGGCTAGGCCCGTGGCTAACTAAGAGTTCCATAGTTTGGCGCTGTCGCCGTTCAGCACGGTGTGAAGGGGAGTAGGCGGGTGTAGTTACATGGTGTCCCTGCTACGCCTGAAGCTAACTAAGAGTTCCATAGTTTGGCGCTGTCGCCGTTCAGCACGGTGTGAAGGGGAGTAGGCGGGTGTAGTTACATGGTGTCCTTGCTAGGCCTGTAGCGTACTTAAGGTTCCATAGTTTGGCGCTGTCGCCGTTCAGCACGGTGTGAAGGGGAGGAGGCGGGTGTAATTACATGGTGTCCCGGCTAGGCCTGTTGTGTACTTAAGGTTCAATAGTTTGGCGCTGTCGCCGTTCAGCTAGGTGTGAAGCGGAGTAGGCGGGTGTTGTTTTATGGTGTCCCTGCTAGGCCTGTAGCGTACTTAAGAATCCAAAGTTTGGCACTGTTGCCGTACAGCTCGGTGTGAAAGGGAGTAACATGGTGTCCCAGCTAGGCCTTTATCGTACTTTGAGTTACATAGCTTGGCGCTGTCGCCGTTCAGCACGGTGTGAAGGGGAGTAGGCGGGTGTAATTACATGGTGTCCCTGCTAGGCCTGTAGCGTACTTAAGGTTCCATAGTTTGGCGCTGTCGCCGTTCAGCACGGTGTGAAGACCTGTAGCGTACTTTGAGTTACATAGCTTGGCGCTGTCGCCGTTCAGCACGGTGTGAAGGGGAGTAGTCGGGTGTAGTTTCATGGTGTCTGTGCTAGGCTTGTAGCGTACTAAGAGTTCCATAGTTTAGCGCTGTCGCCGTTCAGCACGGTGTGAAGGAGTGTAGGCGGGTGTAGTTACATGGTGTCCCTGATAAGCGTGTCGCATACTCAGAGTTTCATAGTTTGGCGCTGTCGCCGTTCAGCACGGTGTGAAGGGCAGTAGGCGGGTGTAGTTACATGGTGTTCCTGCTAGGCCTGTAGCGTACTTAAGGTTCCATAGTTTGGCACTGTCGGCTTCAGCACGGTGTGAAGGGGAATAGGCAGGTGTAGTTACATGATGTCCCGGCTAGGCCCGTAGCGTACTCAGAGTTCCATAGTTTGGCGCTGTCGCCGTTCAGCACGGTGTGAAGGGGAGTAGGCGGGTGTAGTTACATGGTGTCCCTGCTAGGCCTGTAGCGTACGCAGAGTTCCATAATTTGGCGCTGTCGCCGTTCAGCACGGTGTGAAGGGGAGTAGGCGGGTGTAGTTACATGGTGCCCCTGCTAGGCCTGTAGCGTACTTAAGGTTCCATAGTTTGGTACTGTCGCCGTTCAGCACGGTGTGAAGGGGAGTAGGCGGGTGGTTACATGGTGTCCCGGCTAGGCCTGTAGCGTACTTAAGGTTCATTGCCAGGTGCTAAGGTTATCATAATAATATTATTTGCATATTTTATTTATCAATTCTTTTTATTAAAATCCACGCAAATACATGTCATTTTGACATATCACAATCATAATGGCAAAGGGAAAAATTTATCTCGTAAACTTTGCATATGAAACGGAATCAATAATAACTAATTAAATATAAATGCTCCCTCATTGAATGTCGACTGTTTTTGTCTAATCTGAATAAGTAATATAAAACCAATTATGATCTGGATTTCATCGAATACATTTATTTAATTGCATCAAGCAATGTCCTTTGTCAAGACTTTCTCTAAATTATCATCTAAGCAATAAGACTGCTTTTAAATGAGAAAAAAATTCAAGGCACGAGGTTAAAATGAGTCATGTATGGTGTTCACAACATCACTACATGTATAAAATAAAAACGAAACAGACATGCAGAGAAGACGTCTGAACGAATGCGCGGAAAAATAATCACTGGAAGCAATTTATTGCTTCATAAATATTGACAAATGCTTTAACAAGTATGCTATTTTTTCGGGGTTTATTAAGAATTCGAATGGAATGATGTTAAAAATTGGTATGTTGTTAATTATGAAATCAAAACAGCCACTGATGTCTGCATCCGTTAAATGTCTTCTAGCATTCGTGTTTGTCATAAGTCAGCCATACAATTCCCTGTTGAAATCGGATCTTCATTTTATTTCGTTGTGAATTTTTGACTTTTGGGTAATCGCTTATGAACATTGTTTCCCCTTACGTTGATTATTTGATTTATGTGACTTTATCAGAGCGATCCATAAGATTAGCATATTTTGAACTATATTTCGATCGTAAGATAT
The DNA here is from genome assembly GCA_038501625.1 of Corbicula japonica. Taxonomy (NCBI): domain Eukaryota; kingdom Metazoa; phylum Mollusca; class Bivalvia; order Venerida; family Cyrenidae; genus Corbicula; species Corbicula japonica. The sequence goes on from JAZAYU010001464.1 coordinate 22,970, forward strand.
GTACTTTTCGAAATGGTGTCTTGTATAAACGATTTTATTTTGACCCTGTCTGCAGAATCCTTAATTTTTCAACTGTCCTGCTCAATGAAAGTCACAATCGCACAAGCGACTAAATTCGCATGACAATATGATTAATTGTTACATGTTGCGGCAGATATTTTTATTTAATTCCCAGAATTGTCAAGATATCTTATCGCCATCTTTCCGGTAATAATTCTCGAGACAGAATAAGCAAATTAGCCCTTTGACAGTTTGGATTCCGTTTTAGTTTGAACGAAGTATTAATCAAGGAATAGTGCAATATTGAGTTAAGAAATAATTTTAGGAAGACCACATGGTATATTTCGCATATTTTCGCAATTATCTGTTTCGGTGTATATATGTAAATGTCATATGTGCTACCTATTGTTAATATTTCTCTATTTAGAACTGAAATGGTAAGCTACTACACAAATTACCAGAAGTCTTATGTCCATTGTATTAAGGACAAATATAAAAGTTCTTGAACTCAAACTATTTCTATTTTAGTCCAAATCAGAGAACTTTGTTAGGGATAAGCCATTTAGTTTCAGTATAATTAAAAATAATTAATTAAGTTATAATAGATTTATTTGTCACTTATGAAAGATTCAATCAAACAAGTGTAAAACATCCAAAGAAATATTCTAGAACAAACCTCCACACATTCACAGTTTCACACAACTACAGTTGTAACATATATTTACAAACATTTCTGAATCAATTTATTGTAATTTGGCTATATTATTCTCCAAAGTATGTTCTACATTTTTAATTATTTAATGAATTTTGTGTTTAACTATTGTCAACTTGTAAAACTTTAACAAGAGGCAAATTCCGCCTTAAATTCATATAAATTATCCAGAGATGTTTCTACTCTGTGAAGTCCAAAAGTGAAGATTCATAAAGAAATTAGTCCAAATATTTAAGTTCCAAAGTGTTGTAAGTCCAAAAAGTTAATCTTATCAAAACAATTGAAATCTGGCGCTTTTATGGATTAGAAATATTTTCTGCTTTCTGATTGGCAAATAGACAGAAGAGCACTGCCCATTTCAAAATATAACCAATAAAATCTACATAAGAATCTGCATGCACTATTATTATCATCCACTACAAAAGGGACACCAGTAATCTTGACCAAATATCCCAGAAGGCTGTCATAAAATCAGGATCACGCCTAAGACATTTGAAAACAAAAATAAAGCATTAAAAGTATGAAAACAAAATGTAAACAAGGCTTACATCATTAGGAAAACAATCATATAAATATCTTGCACTTGCTGCCTAAAATAAGGTCCCAGTGAATAGAGTTCTTTCTATATGTTGTTTCTATATGTTGTGCGCATGTGTCGTATGCCAGGTGAGGGGGCATTTAACTGTCATTGCTACATGTAACAAAATGAACGGACATGATCAAGGTGTCGTCTTAAAGCATATGAGATAAAGCATAAAAATTCGAGTTTATGAATTTCCGAATATTACAGGCTAAAAATAGTCTGGTCGTTAATATTTGAAAATCGTTAAATCATCAAAGACGTGGTTGCCACTTGGAATCAGGAAGTCTTATATGACAACAAAGGCAATGTGGACTACATGGTACTGTAAATTTGCCACAGAAATATATTTTTTATATGCGCGTCTCAATTTTTTATGCCAAAATGCATTTACTTTGTGATATATATTTTATCTTGCATGATCTCTCTAAATTGGAGGTCAACAGATGAATTCAGCCATGTATCGCCGTTGCATTCAGCGCCGGTTTAGCGTTCTTATTTTGTTTACTTTTTTATTTCGTCCAAACATATGTTTACAAAAATAACATTTACTGCAATCATTCGTTCATTTCTTTACTCAGTCCTGGATTTTAATTATTGTTATGTTTAAGAACTAGAAATCTTACTTTCAACACGACCGTGTTACTGTTTATTGTCCCTATATGTTTGACACAATATTCCCATTTCCCATTCTGCCCATAACAGGGTGGGGAATCACGTGACAAAACATGGCCGCCTCTCCCGGTTCTGGGTAAGCTTTTCATTGTTTCTCGCTAATTCCTGGACCATTTTATATGAAATAAACACTAAAGTACCCCGTACATGAATCAAAATTTCACAGCGTATTCCAAATTTTGCCAGCTTTTGCAGTTTATGTGGTATTTGGTGTACATTGTTTGGCAGCTTGCATTTCTCGGGGATACGGTACACTTGGATCTTGCTGAAATCGTTCTTCTATCCAGTTGTCTCAAATGAGATGAATGTTTAATGAAACAATTGTTATATCTAGACATAACGAATGTTACCGGTGCAAAAATATCAAGTGTCTGTAAAAATCACAAAAATTGGAAAGGATAGGGAACACTGGCCGCGACGTTGGGGATAGGGAACACATTTTTAATAAAACATGAAAAGTTTGTTTTCTTTGTTTAAATTTTAATGATCAGCTACGAAGTAATAAGAAAGAAGTACTATTAAACACAACTGAGTCTTGCTTAGCTAGAAATGTAAAATCTTTGAAACGTTTGCATGAATAGAAAAGAATTCTAGAAAAAACAACATAATTTGCAGAAAGCAGATTTTTTATTTTTGTCAAATGTTCATTTTGGCTCAGTATACTTTGAAATGTACTTAATTAAATTACAATTACATTATAATTTCTTCAATTACAATAACAATTATAATTACACCCTTTTACAACAAGTAATGAATTAAATTACAAGTATGTTACAAAAGTAATTAATAATCACATTTCAATTACATACTAGTACATTTTAATAAGGGACAAAACAGATATTGAACATCTTAAGTGTTTTATTCATGTAAACTTAGAGCATTTTTCCATGTTAACAACTGAAATAATGTGTACACTGTTCAGATGTTACTTTTCAATGCGGGCCTCAGTTTAAGCACAATATGAATTGTTGTTGATTTTTATTTAATTAGTGATTGCACAAAGCATCATCCTAAACTGTTAACAGTTGTCAGGTTGATAATTGAGATAATCTTTACCCTTAACACCCCTCTGACAGTTAAACTATACAATCTTTCAAAGGAGAGAATCAGTGCTCAGATTAGGATTAATGCTCTGTTTTGTATCATTAGCAACATATTAAATTTGAAATTGCAGACCATTGAACCGAATGAAATCATGCTCCCCTGCAAAAATAATGGACTGGTCCACATAAGATAAATTTCACTTCATGCCGAACATATATTTAAAGTTTGCACTAATTAACTTGAAAAATGTACAAGAAATTTGCGTCACAAGATTTTGATGAATAGTGATCCTTAAATGGACTGATTCACAAGAAAAATATGTCTCGCACATCATGCCAAACACATGATTTCAGTTTTAAGTCAATATCTTGAGAACTGTAAACGTTTGCACCACAAGATTTTGTGCAATCATGTCCCCTAAAAAAATGGACTGATCCAGACGAAAAATATGTCACGCAGATCTAAACTTGCCGAAATTATGTTTGTTTTACATGTAGCTATGTCTTAAATCTTACCTCTATTTGCCACACGTTACGTGAACAATTACTGAATCCGTTATTAAAGCATGCAGCTTTACACAATGGGATTTTGCTGTATTTAGAATAATTACAGTTTTCTGGTAAATTCTGAAAACTATAAATGGGCGGAAAGAAAACCGTAACTCGTTATAACTTTTTATTGCCTGCTAAAAGTCTTAAAATTTTAAATGAATATATTTATTATTTTAATAATTGATTCTTAATTGATTATGTTTTCAATGAATAAATAAAGCCGGGACCTTTTAAAATGAGTTTTTCATAGTAGGTTGACATGTATAAACATAACCAAAAATATGTTTTATACCCATGAATGATTTTAGCATAGTACAGCGTGTATCCTCAAGATAAAGTCTGATTAAAAAATCCGTATCTCACAGTCTGGTTTTCCGTGTTTTGGATTTTTTCAGCTCCCGGTAGTTTCTACGTTCCAAAATCGCAAATTTCAAACCGCGATATTTTAAAATTTAGATTTTTTAATTCCAGTAACCACAGTGTAAAAGCGTACAGTTGCTCAAAACGGAAGTTGCTGATCTGTACGCCGATGATCACATAGTAGCTTACAGAAAAACCTGCGACATCGAATTATTTATTGGTAAATAAAACCAAATGTAATGTGCATTTGGAAAAAATTGTTTCTGTGGTAAGTTCAACGTTAATGTTAGTCCTGCTGTGATCATATAGACGTAAAGGAAGGGTTTGTATTGTTATAATCCATCATCGTTCTCAACTCGATCAGTGAAATAGGAGCAAAACATTGAACAAAACAGAAAGTTTTGGGTTCAAATTTTTTTTGCGTAAATAGATTTTGGACCATATTTCGTCGGTTAAACGCCAAAATAGCTCAACAGCATTTTTCTTATTATGGAGAAAAACAGGTTTAAAGTTTTAAAAAATTCACTTTTGGTGATGATGATTTAATATTTTGAACATGTGTGAAGTTCTTTATTATGTGTTTATTAACACAAAGCAAAATAACAGAAACACAAACATTGCCAAAAAAGGATAAATTATGTTGATGAGTCCTATTGGCTGAATAATATATTTAATTTTCAGAGAGAAATTCAATAAAGCCAAAAGGGCTCATCAGATCTAAATCAAGCAGTAGATAAATGTTTTAAGTCCATTTATACAGTAAGATGTTTATAACTGCCATTGTTGAGGTACATGTTCGTTTCGAAAGTCTTGCTGAGTCCATTTGTAACCATCACCTATGATTTTGACCTTGCCTCATCACCCACATAGCAGTCCGAGTCTTCATCATTAATGTCTGGAAGTGCTAACTGGTCTTTAGCAGATTTGCTTGTAGATAAGGATTCACTGATTTCTTTCAACATTCTTTTTTGTGATGCTTCATCTTGAAGGGTCTAATTCGTTTTCATACCCATTTTTCTTTCTTTTGAAATGAGAACAGTGGCCTTTACTCGAAGATACATGAGAAGATTGTATGCAGCCTTAATCCCAATTACTTATTTCTGGTGTTGTGTAGAAGTCAGGATCAGATCATTCTTCTTCCATCATGAACACTGATACAATATTAGCCCAAACCCTTATAGATCGTTGTGCATAAATGTACTTATGCCAAATTCATTTTGATCCATGCCAAAAGGGCTCATCAGCAATTTAAAGCAATTTAAAATTAATCTGAATACTTTTGTTTATCTTTAATTGCAGTTTTATGCAATATTTTATGTAATCTAGGTATTAAACCTGTGACAATTGTCATAGATTTATTATAGATATTATAAATGTAATAAAAAGTAAACAATTTTATGAAAAGAGCCACAAGGGCTCAAAAGCTGAATTCAAATCTCACTTATTGTACTAAATTCTGTAACTAAAAACCTTAAGAAATTTGTTTAAGTTTCATTTGTATGATTATATTTAAGATATAGAAAACGTAAATTGGACTTACTTGATTCTATTTTCATACAAATATTAAAAATTATGCACAATACTTAGACCAAAATCTTCAACACTGATGAGCCCTTCTGGCAGACGAAAATTGTTTATGAGTCCTTTTGGCAGTACAAAAATGTGCAAATACTACATAATAAAAAATATTCAAGTCATGTATTTTGACCAAAATATAGGAACTAATGTTCAATAAGTTTCTGAGACATAGATAATATAAAAAGCATGTCAAAAATATTAAAATGTCAAATTTGACCAAAAATATTGTTGAGCCCTTAGGGCGTTTAACCGACGACTTGTTGTCATACAGATCATTACCATTTTATGGTCCCAGTTAATGCTTTCTGATTACATCGACAGGTTATCATTTTAGCTTCAGTTAGCCTGAATAATTCTTGCACGAGAACCTGAAAAATGCATATTTTTTCAACAAATTTGCTCATATTCTTTTAATAATACAATTGAATAAACAAATAACTGATCTTGGCTTTTGTTTCTAAGTCAGATTTGTTTTTAAAACTTGTTAGCTCTTCACGAAAGGAGGCGAGAAACAAACTACTATAGTTCAACCGAGCTATATCAGTGGTATGACCGTGTAAGATATGTAGAGGCCCGCTGTAATATTCAAGTTCATTTCTTCTCTGAAGTGCGAACAGTAGTATCCATAATATAGCTGGACAATTACGCTTTAGTACTTCAACCATAGTTTCTAAAGATTTCATAGAATGCTCCAATCAGATTAACGTAATCCCTGAAATCTACCAATGAAAGTCTGCCAAAATGAAATCCAATTCGAAATTTTAACGACCTTAAACATGAAATTCCTAGCAGTTGCAGACTAAATTGTAGACTAACTTAACTCAGTAACGAAGTGGTGGATTTCCAAAATCTTAAACCACTTAATGGAATTTTCCTGTCAAAGACGAGATTGTTAAAGTCTTTATGATATTGGATAATATTTGTGCATAATGTATGTTTTTGCCAACACCGGCAGGGATTTCAGGTTTTATTTAATGTCACAATCAGGGGATTTAGGATTTCTAGCAATTATCGGTGTCTTATTTGCAAAGTGTGCCAATTCTTTCATATGGTTCAACAGTAGATCAGAGTAAAAATCTTATCAATTCATAAATCAAAACTTGCTTGTCAGTTCTAAAATGTGATCATATAAGGTTTTATTTTTGATAAATAATACATTAGATTTGATTGATTCCTTTGATTGATTCCTTTAACAAGTTCTTGCTTCATTGATGCTTTTCAGTTGATCAGTATATGATGCACTTACAATCGCAACTGTTCGTACAGTCTGACATTGAAATACTGCAACTTTGCGTATAGTCTTGTCACTTTCGGTTGCTCAACAGAAAGACCATTTTCTCGGTGCTAATTCGTTCAAGCACCGTTCAACGCATTTTGTGATCGTTGGAAATGATTTTTCTTTCAAGGGAAGTCAAATATATACCTTTCCAATATATACATGATAAAATATGAGGTCACAAAATTAATGCAGAATTTCTCCACTCTTTTTCCCCATTTTGTACTGATCAAGTGTGAAAAGATTACAGATTGCAACTAAACTAGCCGTTAGTTCAAGACTTCAAGATCACAGTAATACTATTAATCAACGATGTACTTATTATAAAAATAATTTCTGCAAAAAAAAACACGTTTAATTTGAATATATTTTACAAATAAAAAGCCGATGTCGCGTGCTTTTCTGTAAGCAACTATGTGATCAGCAACTTCCGTTTCGAGCAACTGTACGCTTATACACTGTGGTAACACTCCTTCTTTAAAAATAATAATTGATCCCAACTGCCTTTACAAATAAAAATAATATAAAATCGTCAAAAGGGTTAAAGAAAGTTAAAATAATAGATAGTTCTTGCGGATATAAACAGAACAAGCAAAGGCTTAAGAGTTGAAGTGTACATACATGTACCGTTCAACTATCCTGATTTTAATATCCATATGCAACAATCCTTCGCATTTTCTCTTTAATGCCTAACCCTTTATAGATGCATTTGATGTAAACGAAGGTCGTTGCTGCGGTATAAGAATGAAACACTTTCAAAATCCTAGTCGTTACAAATCGAATACCACGGTAAACACTTCCATCATCTTCGGGTCTTGTCCAAATGTTGTTGTTGTTGTTTTAATTTTTAAAGTATTTTAAAGATTTGAAACATAAAATTTAATAATCTTTTATCTGGCATAGTCGATTAAAGCGCTTGAAAATGTAAACCTGTTTTCAACTACGTCACAACCTATATAAACACGACGTATTTATGCTTTATTATGACGTAATTGTTCAAATCAAATTTAACTCTTTCATCATTGATTAAGTGCCCATTTAATTTGGAGTGAAATAATGATATGTAATAAAAGGAACATTATGACAGTATGCAGTATGTAGGTTGGTATTATTTCTTGTTGCATATGTTAAGGGCTCCTCCCAATCCTGTTCATCGATAAAAAGAAAATTATCAAAATCTCAATAATAACAACACGCCGTTCAATGGAACTTTGCACAAATGAATGTTACTAATGTATCTTGATTTTGCAGTAAGACACGTTAGAATAGTGAAGAAAACAAGCTATACTTTAAAATTCCTTAAAATTCTATTTACATAAATTCACAAAAACTAAGCGATACAAAACATAATTTTAATTCCCACGTGAGTGAAATATTACTGACAAGAAAATGTTGTGTACTTTGTAAAAAACTTTCAACTACTTAAATAGAAATCAGTGATTGTCATCCGTTTACGCGACCAGGAAGCGACCAGAAAATTGAACATCAAACACACTTTTACTAATATCTCGTAAAGTTTACATATATATGTCACAAGGACATAATAAATTGTTGTCAGTATCATATTACTTATGTGAGCATTTAAAATGATGTTTTGTGTTGTTTAGTTTTTGTGAATTTATGTAAATAGATGTTGAGGGAATTTTTAGATCTCGCTATTTTTCTTTACTGTTATAACGTGTCTTACCATCTGCAAAATAAAGATACATTTATGACATACATTTGTGCAAAATTTCATTTAACGCCATTTTGCAGTTATTGAGATTTTGATAATTTACCTTTTATCGATGAACAGGATTTGGAGGAGTGTGGAAAGCCCTTAACCACATAACGCTCGACCTTCGGTCTCGCATGATATTGTTAACATACCAAACTCGAAAAATACAAACCTACAGATTGCACACTGGTAAACTTGTATGTTATCATGTAGCATTACTGTCTCTAATGCTTTGTGCGATGTTAGGACAGTTGTTTTCTAGTAAATTATTATGTAGGATTCTTCATTTCACAAAGCAAAAAGCGTCTTATTCATTATTTCACAAGACCGAAAATGTTTTCCATCGTCGCCGTTTATCTGATTTAAAGATACTTCTTGCTTTTTAATGATTTTAGATGCTTTTCTCCAACAGTTTATTAACACTCTAATAGCTATGTACGTACGAAAACAAATATTCTTCTTTTTTTCCAACAGGTTGAGTGGATTGTTTTTGGTGACTGTTCATTCTCTTCTTTTCTTATGCCTAAATCAAAACTGAGCTTAGATCATAAAAATTCACATAAATGGATTAATAACATCTTAACAATTAAGAGAATATTTCTGCTAAATAGAGTTCTTTGCCAGAGAGGTTGTTTGTAGAATCGAGTTTCTCAATAAAAATGTAAATATTTTGAATGTTTGCTATGACACGCAAGCTCATAACGACCACTTTCATATCAAACTTATTGAATAAAGCAAGTCTTTAAGATCTCTTGAATCATATAATAAATCTTCTCATCATGCTATTCACACGTAATGACAATCCTTATTCAATAATTAATACGTTTAGTAGTCATGCCGTTTTAACGACTTCACTTTATCTCTACATAATATAGAGGATATTTGTTTTTACCAGTGTAAGATAGAAATATATTTCACCGAGCGAAGCCACTAGTGTAAATACATAATTCCGGAGTTCACGAGTGAAATATATTTCTATCTTTCACTTGTAAAAACAAATTTCCTTTTTATTTTATGCTCTTAGTGCAAAATTTGCCTGAATTTGACAGAAAAGTTTAAAGAAAGGCGCCAAAACCGCTTGCTTATGACGTGACGTCATGACGTCAAATACACAAATATGAGCCCGTTTTATAAACGTTCTCATTAAATTTTGGTATGTTATTATGCGTTTGGGTACTAACGTGAAAAAAATCAGTGAAAATAAAAATGTTATTCCACTGTTTGAAAACAATGAAATACCAATTTTATTTCACCGGGAAAATTCTATAATTCACTGAAAAGCATAAAATAAATAAAGGATATTTGTTTTTGCCAGTGAAAGATAGAAATATTTTTCACCGAGTGAGCTCCGGAATAGGTATTTTCACGAGTGGCGAAGCCACGAGTGAAAATACATAATTCCGGAGTTCACGAGTGAAATATTTTTCTATCTTTTACTGGTAAAAACAAATTTTCTTTTTATTTTATGCTTTTAGTGCAAAATTTGCGTGAATTTGACAGAAAGGTTGCAAGAAATGGCGCCAAAACCGCTTGTTTATGACGTGACGTCATGACGTCAAATATACAAATTTGAGCCCGTTTTCTTAACGTTCTCATTTGGTATGTTATGTACATTTGGGTACCAACGTGAAAAAATCAGTGAAAATAAAAATGGTATTCCACTGTTTGAAAACAGTGAAATACCCTTTTATTTCACCGAGTAAAAAAATTCTATAATTCACTGAAAAGCTTAAAATAAAGCATAATTCTATTTCGGTTTATTAGGTAAATTAGATGGAGAATTTGTACATAACGTATTTTTGCTTGTACATTGCATACATTGTATGTGCATTAACTTAAGGGTATATTACAAAAGGAATTTTCTTTTTTTTTTCGCTGCGTAGCGAGTGTATTTTGTGAAAAACAGTGAAATATGCTTATCAGGAATCGCCGACCTCACAAAACACAGCCTCCCCTCGCAGCGAAAAAGAAGAAAGCATGTTGTTATAAGTATGTCAGTTCAAATATGACGCCTCAAACAATTAACGAAAAAGAGAACCCTTGGGGTTACCGCCTTGGAACGGTCAGTGGCAAAACTAATTGCTATTGGGGGTTTAAACAGGTTCTAGGGTGCACCAATCTCACACTTGCCCCAACAGGTTCTCATGTCGACAAAGAAGTACAAGTTGTCTGGGTGAGTGTGGCGATTTCTTATGCATATTTCAACTTTTTACTATGAAAAGGCTTACAACGCCAGAAATAACGCCAGAAATAAGCTTCGTCGAAAAATTGCTAACCTTTTACTGTTTCGTCTTTTTTTACTGTTTTTGTATAGACAGTTTATAGATTATATATTATTAGCATTCAAAAAACTAGTAGTCTGAAAATACTGATCGATTATTCCGTGTTCTTTTAAATAGCCACCAAAGCAAGGACGTTTTAATAAAATGAAACAAAAGTCAACAAGTTTTCCACGAAAAAACATGGTCGGTTTTTAAACGCGATTTTTTATACGTTTAAATACGTTTCGGGCGTCCTCCAGTAAATCAGGGTCGGCTTTTGAGAAGTCAAAATTCTGTCACATTTAAAAAAGTTATGGTTGTTGAAACGATATACATTGTCAAAAGTTCTAAGTGCACACCTAAAAATTTTAAATATCTCAAAAATATTATCCTAATTAAAAGAAATTTTGATACTATGTTAAATATGAACAAACAATAATAATTATTTGAAAACCGTGCGTATGTTTAACGTATTACGTCATCCACGTCAGCATTCGCTATTTTTGCTAAATTCCCGTGCGGCAATCGAATGTGGTTTTTTACAATAGATTTTTTGCATGTTCACCGATACCGGACAATCTAAAACTCATACCAACACTTTATAACTATGGCAATTTGACGACTGAAGACCGCGAAAGTGTCGTCAACATGCTCTTAACTGGTACAAATTTGAATTTGTTATAAAACATGATGGTATTCGCAAATGCAAAAGAAATTCCTCATTTTTTCATATAATATCATTATAAAAAAATTGAAATAATATTATTTTCTAGATTGATAACTTTGCTTACGGTGCACGTTGATGTTACGCTCTTACGTCATAAAATATTTACGTAAAGAACGTAAACACGAAAAAAAAAACTTTAGGTATTACATTTGTTTGATAAGTGCCCACTAATCAATAATCTAAAACTAAAATTATTTAATAAAACGTCAAGCTCGAATGATTCGACAAATAGTTAGGAAAATCACATTTATAAGTGCGCACTTAGAACTTTTGAGTAGTCTGTATATAGAACTTTTTAGAAAAAAATTAAACAATCTAATGAATCAGCAAAAAAAACAACCATTATATAATAACGATAATTATGAAACATTTCGAGACCATTTTGGTAATATCAAGGGTTGAAACAATTAAGATTTAAAAACGGGAACAATTTCAAGACAATAAACTTGAAGTAAAAAAAAAACGGTTACAAAAATTTATTGCCATAAGTTAGAAACTATAGACGAAACACTCGTTGAAGAGTTAACTTACAAAAATAAAGAATAATACTACTTAAGGATAAGGGTGAAAGAAGGGATATGTTGAGTTCAAAAATTGATATTAAACCTTGGAGAAAACCGACAAAATAATTTTTGCAACTGGAATGAAGACATTTTACTAACAAAACAATAAATAAACAAATTGACAAAATAATAACCCTTTATCGACTAAATGAACTTTTGAATACCAAAAATAATTTTTTGACCGACTTAATCGGACCCAACAAAACTATATATCTGATGAACCTATACCGTAAGTAAAATTTAAGAAGGTGAAATAACGAAAATAGAATAAAAAGAATTTAAAAAGTAATTGTAATGAATACAAAAAGTCTAGGTTCGACGGTTATACGTATATATGTATATAACCTATATATACCCTTATATATCCTAAAACATTTACGGGTCAAACATTTTAATGCTTTTAGAAGGACCTTTAGTACAAGAATAGCTTTGTCATTACTCGTCTAGCAACTTAACAATTAAACTTTAATTGCACCTGGCGTTTTAAGTAGACAAATATACATTATTTGATAGATGGAAAGTGGTTTTCTACTTTTCCAGTTTCGACACGAACAGCCAAATTATGTTGGACGCGCTGAGTAGCTGAGTAATTGAGGATGGGGACTTACATTAGAATGAACATTTCTATTGAAACAAAAAACCATTAAGCACATACAGTCACGTAAATCTGAAAGCATTTCATCAATTTGTCTAGTTCATAATATGTGTTTCCATAGAAACAAATGAGAATATTTTAATCGCTTGTAATTTGCTTCTGTTAGTAACTGTAAATGCTTCAATATACTCACTTCTGTGGGTCGTTTGAAAAATTTAAGATATCTCAGTATTGTTTGAAATTTCCGGATAGACTAGATATTTAAGATATTTTCTGGAGTTTTTAAACTTACAAATCCGTCATCATACTGGCTAGTGATTAGCGATATTATCGTCGGGGGATTGTTTTAGGAAAATATCTTGGGCACCAAACCTTGTGTCTACTACCTCTTAATTCTCTTTATGTGGTACGCATCACTGGATAAATTTGACCCAGTAATGTCTCTTTTGTTTCATTTTTGGGCGCCAGTTACGGGTAACCACACTTATTTTTGTTTCTAATTAACAATCAAATATAATATAAATTATTTAAGATGGAGCTAGATATACACTACTTAAAAGTTCTAAGTGCACACTTGATAAATGTTTTCAAATTATTTGACTGAATCTTTCAAAATAGTGTAAATTACAATGAAGGGATATCAATATTCTATTAATGCAAACCAACAAATTAAAATCTGCTTAACGAGATTAAAATGACAACAATTTAGCTCACTTGTACTCAGAAAGCAATTATCAAGTTAATATAATTGCATCCGCAATCATTTGAGATCATTTTCTCATCTTTGTATCATTTAAATTTGATGCGACTTTAAAGAAAATGCTGTAGTTTGCCATTCCATTGCACTGAAATAACTTACTGTAGCTTCGTAATGGTTTGCAGGGCACGATGGGCCTACACACTCTTCTGTATTTATCCACAACGTTTTCAACAGAATTTCAAGTAGAAAATTCCATTTTTATCACGTTAAGTTTGGAATTATAAAAGAGCCGAGTTTGTCAAATTTAATTATAACAAATACGAATTGGTATTTTTTATATTCCAATACTTTACACGAAGCATCAAAATCTTAAAAACGGGAAAATGCCGTTCAAAGAAACTTTGCACAAATGAATGTTACTTATGTATCTTTATTTTGCATATGGTAAGACAAATTAGAACAGTAATTTATAATTATATATAAACGGGTTTTTATATTTAATTATATTAATATTTTGAGGTAGTCCTAAATGATTTTCAATTTTAAATTTGTCCTTGCTGAAAGAGTTTCTTTTCCAATATTCAGGGGATGGATCGCTTTGGTCAGGGCATACTAATGTCGGATGGAGTTGAGAAACCAGGGACCGTTTCTTCAACACACCAATCAGAAGAAAGCAATAGAAGAAAACATTTAAGTCTGGTATCAATGAACCATGGCGGGGTGAAATGCCTGTTCCAGCACAGTATACACAATCAAGGAAACCAAGTTCTAATGGCGAAACAATGTGAACTTTACTTTTACAAATGATTTATGGTCTGTCTTATAATGTACTACTTCCATTTGTATGCATCAGGTGTATTACCAGTGACAGACTTAAAACTTTCACATTCAAGAAAAATTACTTTTTTCGTGAACAATGATTTTTAATGTTATCAAAATATGCGATATTATTAATTTGTATACATCTGTAACCTGGCTTACATGCCATTTGTTGCGATTCTTTTAAAAGTGTTTTTATCTTATAGTAATGCATCTCAGAAAGAAGACATTAATTTTTAAAAGAACAACTGATGAAAATTGTGATATTTCAAGGTTCGTGTGCATAAATTAATAAAAAATGAAAGTCTTGCATTGGTAAATTGTATGTGATTTTCAAAAACCAAACATTTTATATTATATTTATTTTTTATAAAGGAACTTTTAAGTAAAACACAAAGAAAATATGTATTTTATCTTTAATTTTAAACGATTTTAAAATAAATCAATAAATGTTTGACAATATATCTTCAGTGTGTAGTTCACATGTTGTCGTTTAAAATTTTTGTTCTGCAATATTGACAAGTTTTTCATTGATTTTGTCATCACAGTACTGCATTTGGTCTGTGTAATCCCCTTTAATATATGATGTGAAAGAGTCCTCTGGTACTCAAATAGCCAACTGCATTTGTCACATTTGAATCCTAGAAAGGCTAGATTTACTAGCATGAATGACACTGGTGACAGATCAGATTCTTGTACTAATGTTTGATGCAGATGTTCCAATCAGTGCGCTTCATGTCTTTACTGTCTTTAACTGAAATAGATTAAAAAGCACATCAAAGTTATGTCATCCCAATTAAAACACTAACATAAATAATTCTGATATGGAACTCGGCTCTCAGATATGGAGCTCAAAAATATTTTAATAAATAACTAAGCAGTCATAAATTTGCGGCCATCAAAATTATACCAGATTGAACTTATGATATGAATAAAATATTGATTGTTTTGAAGCATATATTTTTATATTTCAATGTTGCCTCACCACGTGGTTTGTGACGTCAGTTTTCGGTATTTCGACAAGAAAAACCCATCAAATCAAAACTATACTAGTGTCCAAAAGAAACGATACCAAACTTAAATCAAATGTTCGTTTTAGACCTGACCGATCTTTAAATTATGTTCATGCTTGTGCAGGATAGATGAAATTTATTTTGTGTACACATGCAGGATGCCTTCAAAAGGTATCTCGAATTAGATCAATCCAAATGTTCTATAGCCGTTTGGTTTTATACTATGTTCTTGCAAAGTGGTATCGTTTCTTTTGGACACTAGTATATGAAGCCGTTTTAGTATTTTATTAGTTGAAATTAAGCACATTCTAAGGGGTTAGTTGAATACTATGGTTCAAATACATTTGTTGTCCTCTTTTGTCATTGATACGGGGAAAATACTGATAAAATGTTATTGCTCAATTTCAGTATTTGCACATGTTCTCGATTTGCTCTACTATGTTAAAGAAAGGGATAATTAATGGAAAGTGCTCGTTTTATTAAGGACATATGATAAATAGAATACTTCATTTGTGTTCAATTTATACTGGAGTTATTTAACTTGTCATCTATGGATATAAAACTTGGCAAAAACCTCACTTTAGATAGATTTAGATGTCTCGCTAAATAATTTCGGTAGAAATGATCACTAATGTTGTATCCTCTATAAATTCCCAACCGTTAAGTTCACGCGTTAATGTGACCATAAGTGTCTGCAGTACAACGATTCACTGCGCCTAATATTTTGTTGTTGTTTTTTTTCAAACTGATAACAGACTTGTACATTGCGTTATCGCTGAGGAGACAGTCACCTGATATACACAATGGAAACTTAGCTAAAAATATTATTTTATTTATATTTTATTTTATAATTTGATGATCCCTCTCTGACTTTGCTAATGGTAAACACGATAGTCAACAAATCGACAAACAACAATTTTCTGAGACCTTAATCATATTATCAAGTGAATAATTATCGTTGAAAACAAAAACCTATCATAAACATATCAATTAAGGATGCTACTTTTTGAAATTCAAAACAATATTTAAACTTTTATATTAAAACGGCAAGGTAAAAAAATACTGTGTTTTCACAACACACTGGATGTGTATCATTAGATTTAAGCGCAGGAGATTAAGCACATATTAACCTGATATAGATTACTTACCTCTCTGAACTGAAAAGAACAGAAGAAACAATACTTAGCCGCTGATTTTTGCATAAAGTAGGAGGCTAGTGGCTAGTCCAATATGCCTTCAATAGACAGAAATAGTATCCTTTATTTCAGGTAAATGTCTGCACTAGAGTTGTTAATGCCTTCCGAACTAGTCTAGGGAGATTGCAGACACAGTTAATACTTGTTAGAAGGAAAATGTGTCCAGAAAAACAGCTGCGTCATATCTAAATGAAGGATATAATGATATATGTCGTAGCATATCACTTTTAAATATATGTTTAAAGATAATGCATAAGCCATTTTAGCATCATTATAAGAATACAATTTACATTTGTAGTTCATTTAGTTCAATGTTCACATTCTGTCCAAACTGCTTGATGGAATGTTAACAAGGGATGTAATATAAAAAGTTTTTATAATAATGCTGCGAAAACGAGATCCCTTTTAACACTGACATAATAGTGAGTAAGTTAGATGCGTTTTATGCAGTTTATTAGAAAAAATGAACAATACGAATGATATATTATTTGAAAAAATAAAACTTGTTAGTCCTAGAGGGAAGATTGAAATGGATATTTTAATTAACTATATTTGGTTCATTGAGAGGAAAGTGCTGGATTTTGACACGAAATACATTACATAGACAATTCAGCATGTATTACATAATATTACCTTTCTAACAAAATTCATTTATTTTTAACAATTGTCTCCTGTTATTATCATTATACATCTGTTAATAACAGTGTAATAACAATATAATTTATACCAGTTTTTTTTAATTGTTAAATAAAGATAATTTTATTTCTTCAAAAACTATGGTTCACAATTCAGAAAAACCTTTAACTTATATACCTATCATTTTTCACAGTCACCATCGTTCAAAGTAAAAGGTTAGTTCTGTAGATGGGTTAATCGCCAAACATATAGATCGCTGATGAATCTGATGTTGGTAACCTTCTTTCTGAATTTACTGATAGTTTTACGAATGACTCGGATAACGGCGTATAAATCCCGTAAAGATGTTGCACGTGGAACATCACCATTTGAATTTGAAAAAATTACAATATTAAAATTAAAATCGTTTTTTATCATATATTTTATTAGTAACGAAGTCATTTTCAATGGAAAGATGGAGATCAATTGATATTGGCCATACTGATAAATTGAACAGTACAGCGACGGAGACAATTCAATCACGCTATCCAACCTCAGTTGGTTGCGTCGTCGGAATTGCAGGGCTAGGCGCTGTCGCCTTGACAGTGCGGGTTCGCTCCCAGGTAGAGACAATATCATTTCAAATGACGTAACTGATAACAGCAATGTACGGGTAGACTTTCAGCCACCTCGAGGCACTATATGAACAACTGTCTTTCTTACCGCACTGACACATGTAAACATTTTAACAATGCAATAGAATGCACTGGAATAAAATCAGCTTTTGAGATTATTTGGTTCTTATTGAGTATAAGCTACAGAGTTTAGACAATTACCTAATGTTACTTAAACGTTTTATAGAAAATGGTTTGCACAATTTCCGGGTACCATAGTTGCCGACCGATAACTGTGAGACATTAAAACAAAAAAGGGGCTGCCTTGCTGCTTAAGTCAATACGTGTTCTTCCTCCAGTTGAAGAGTAAAGTATTAACTTCGAAAATGTCATTAGGTGATTAATAGGGAGAAATGTTGTTTCTTCGCGAAAAAGGGTGATCGCTGCCGCTGTGTGTAGTTTTGGCAAATCATAATCTGAATAAAATCATCTCCTGAAAACCGGTACGCTATCAGGATCTGAAGACGCGTCACTAAATCGTGCTTTTATCAACAACCTTTAGAACCAATCAGATTGTCGCCTACAAAATCGCAAAAGTAAAGGATTATCGACATAATGTGCAAGTGTTCCGAACGTGATATGGTATATCGTATCCATGTATACACAGTGTTATAAACCACGGAAAGTGCTGACAACTCGCTTAAAACATATTTTACCGAAGATTGTTGTTTTTAGTACAGTACTTCATTTATTTTCACTGAAATGACATCTTCAGATCATGATGACCGTTGATGTCAAAGTCTAAAAATAGTTATTGGGGAAACCACTATAATAGCTTATTATATACTGTATGTGCGGGCCGTCATCAGATCTTACATTTTGTTATTATATCTGACTTCAGTGAGATTTGGCAAATCCCCGAATGTGTTAAGGTACAAAATCGTACTATAGAAACGGTATATTTTAACTGGCCATTTCAGATTACACAAGTTGGAGAACGTTAAGGGCCGTCTTAAGTCGTCATTGCAATGTCATCGGTAAAAACTAAAAATATCAAATATAAAAATCTCCGAAATGTCATCATCCAGTTAAAAAACTTCTGCACAAATAATCGTTAAGAATAACTTCATTTTAAATAGGTTAAGAGAAGTTAGAACAGTAAAGAAAAATAGTTAGACCTAAAAATTCCCTACAATTATATTTACATAAAATCACAAAAACTAAACAACACAAAACATCATTTTAAATGTCCACATGGTCCTGAAAACCATATGTTGTGTCTCTTTGACTTAACTTTCTATTATGAAGAGGGAAATCAACGTTTTTCACCAATTTAAGCAATCAGGCCCCCGTGATAATACAATATTTTCATGCTCGACTGCATTTGAGCATGAAAATTTGATGGCTTCGTTTCTGTTCATTATATAAAATAAAACATTTTTAAACTGAATATATGCTCAAAATTGATCTCAACAACAACTGTTGAACAGATAGTTATTCTTTATTTATGAAGACTGTTAATGATTTAGATATTTTAAGTTTTAGCACAGAATTGAGTTGAGCATGAAAAATGTTTTATAATCACGGGCCCAGGTAGCGACCAGGAAATTCAAGGTCAACACACACTTTTATATTATTTAAATAATATAAGTCAAAATGATACAATAAATATTTGTCAGTATCATATTACTCTTTTGGGCACTTAAAACAGTTGTTTGTTTGATTTTAAAATTATTTCACAGAAATGATCACCATATTGAGTCGACGTGTCGCACACACCATTTGGAATGCTACTTTAAAGGACAAGGTCACAGCATGACCATGAAGCAATATCATGTTAATCCATAGCTTCATTATTAATTTCTTGTTTTTATATGTTATGTTTATTTTTTTCTAGTTGGCAACTCTAAAAGTATACAAAAGATGAAAATGGAACTTTGAAAGCCATCGAACACCATATGAAAATATTGCAGGGTCGGTTTGAGCCTGTTCATGGACAGTAATGGAAATGTAATTGAAATGTTAATGCAAAATATATGAAGATGGAACTCCTTCAAGGTCTGTGAAGAGTAAACGCATTATTTGTTACTTTTTCATTACATCGTTAAACGTGATTTGTTGAGCTACATTTTACCACAAAGTGCAATACATTTTTGTGTTAGATCAAACAATTTTCGAACACAAAACTTTTTTCTTCTATTTCAATATTAACAGTTGCCATATAAAAACATACCGAATAACCAAGTGATTCAAGTATTTTGTTCTAAAGTATGCATTTGTTTCGTGAAATTGTATGGGGGAAGCGGGGACTTTTCTTGTATTTTCAATATTTTAATTTTGTTTTTAAAAGAAAACTATATTTATTTATTATGTGTTATTACTGAGCATCGCCTCTAGAAGCGACGCTTTTATGATAGCTCGGCAATGGGCCGTCTTAGCGGATAAAAAAAAACGAACAGAAAGCAGGAAAGTAAAAAACGTCAAGCAACTAGTACCAATATTTCATACAAAGAGACTGATCGAGTGCACCCAACCAGAATATTGAAAACAGTCGTCAAAAAGTGAAAATAATCGTGTAAATGTTACCGATGTGGGTCGGGGTCTTTTCACAAAGATAGAATGGAGCATATCAAGATGAATTCAGAGATAAGATCAGAAAACTACATTTAAAAATGAACATAAAATTTCTATGACCGGAAACATGATTGCAATATAAACTTTTGTTTTATGGGTTTCCGTTATTTGAGAATGAGGACTTTATCGTCAACATGAAAAGGTGAAATATGCATATCAGGAATCGCCACATCCAGAAAAAAAACAGCCTCCCCACACAGTCAAAAAGAAGAGAGAGGGAGAGAGCATGGTTAATAAAATGATCAGTTTCAAAAAAGACACCACTAACAATAAACAAAAATGAGAACCCGAGGGGTTACCGCCTTGGAACGGTCAGTGGCAAATCAAATTGCCACTGGGGGGTTAAACCAGGTTCTAGGGTGCACCAACCTCACACTTGCCCCAACAGGTTGTCATATCACAAAACAAGTACAAGTTGTCTTGGTGAAAAAAAAACTCCAACCCACTTATCGGCTCAACAATGTTGCATGCAAAAGCACACAAACATATAAAACATAAGAATCTAATAGCATTGCAAAGTCAAAGGGTGGGTACTCAATGATCTTACCGAGACCGGAGCTCCTGGAGTAAAATCGGCAAGAAGACGATGACAGGGATAAAAGAAACAAATCGAGCTGAAAAGATTTCCCCATAAACCTTCATAAACTCTTAAACCCCTGCCACCGTCGTGCAACCAAAGAGGTAAGCATAATGATCAACTGTAGAAGGGTTAATCACCAGGCCTGCAGATCGCTGAAAAATATCATGTTGGTAACCTTTTTTTTTAAATTTTCAGATGGTTTTTACGAATAACCGGGAGAAATTAACATTGCCTTTTATCTTCTTGAGTTTATAAATTAAATCTCCGTAAAAACTGGCTGTGAAATACCTTGTTTCAAAAGTGATTTTAATCTGCACCTGTATTTATGAATTAGATATGGGTATCGGCGATAAGACTTGCAAAAGGTTTTCCTTAATTTGTGATACCAATAACCTTGTTTTAAAAGTTTTTCTGTAATGCAAAGATTACGTTCATTGAAATCATTAACATCGTTGCAAGCTCTTGAAAAGCGAACAAGCTGCGAGATATAAACCCTCCTTGGAACGGTCAGTGGCAAATCAAATTGCCACTGGGGGGTTAAACCAGGTTCTAGGGTGCACCAACCTCACACTTGCCCCAACAGGTTCTCATATCACAAAACAAGTACAAGTTGTCTTGGTGAAAAAAAAAACTCCAACCCACTTAACGGCTCAACAATGTTGCATGCAAAAGCACACAAACATATAAAACATAAGAAGCTAACAGCATTGCAAAGCCAAAGGGTGGGTACTCAATGATCTTACCGAGACCAGAGCTCCTGGAGTAAAATCAGCAAGAAGACGATGACAGGGATAAAAGAAACAAATCGAGCTTCAAGTTTCTGTTAAGAAAAGATTTCCCCATAAACCTTCATAAACTCTTAAACCCCTGCCACCGTCGTGCAACCAAAGAGGTAAGCATAATGATCAACTGTAGAAGGGTTAATCACCAGGCCTGCAGAGCGCTGAAAAATATCATGTTGGTAACCTTTTTTTTAAAATTTACAGATGGTTTTTACGATTAACCGGGAGAAATTAACATTGCATTTTATCTTCTTGAGTTTATAAATTAAATCTCCATAAAAAACTGGCTGTCAAATACCTTGTTTCAAAAGTGATTTTAAACTGCACCTGTATTTATGAATTAGATATGGGTATCGGCGATAAGACTTGCAAAAGGTTTTCCTTAATTTGTGATACCGATAACCTTGTTTTAAAAGTTTTTCTGTAATGCAAAGATTACGTTCATTGAAATCATTAACATCGTTGCAAGCTCTTGAAAAGCGAACAAGCTGTGGTATATAAACCCCATAAGATGTTGCACGGGGAACATCGCCGTCTAAAACGGAAAATTTACTATACTAAAATTAAAATCATCTCTTTTATCATATATTTTAGTATTGACGTAACCA
>JAZAYU010001465.1:0-45078 GCA_038501625.1 Corbicula japonica
TTCACTTTTTTATTAGCTCACTTGAGCACGAAGTGCTCATGGTGAGCTTTTGTGATCGCCTGATGTCTGTCGTCCCGTCGTCCGTCCGTCCGTCGTCAACTTTTTCTTCAAACGACTTCTTCTCTGAAACGGCTTGGCCAATTTTGACGAAACTTGCCACGGATGTTCCTTGCATGAAGCTCTTCCAAAGTTGTTCAAAGAAATCAATTCCATGCAGAACTCTGGTTGCCATGGCAACCGAAAGGAAAAACTTTAAAAATCTTCTTGTCTGAAACCACAAGGCCTAGAGCTTAGATATTTGGCATTTAGCATCCTCTAGTGGAACTCTACAAAGTTTGTTCAAATTACATGTATTTCCCTGGGGTCAAAATTGGCCCCGCCCCAGGGGTCACTTCATTTTACATAGACTTATATAGGAAAAACTTAAAAAATCTTCTTGTCTGAAACCACAAGGCCTAGAGCTTAGATATTTGGCATTTAGCATCCTCTAGTGGAACTCTACAAAGATTGTTCAAATTATTTCCCTTGGGTCAAAATTGGCCCCGCCCCAGGGGTCACTTCATTTTGCATAGTCTTATATAGGAAAAACTTAAAAAATCTTCTTGTCTGAAACCACGAGGCCTAGAGCTTAGATATTTGGCATTTAGCACCCTCTAATGGAACTCTACAAAGATTTTTCAAATTATTTCCCTGGGGTCAAAATTGGCCCCGCCCCAGGGTCACTTCATTTTACATAGACTTATATAGGAAAAACTTAAAAAATCTTCTTGTCTGAAACCACAAGGCATAGAGCTTAGATATTTGGCATTTAGCACCCTCTAGTGGAACTCTACAAAAATGGTTCAAATTATTTCCCTGGGGTAAAAATTGGCCCCGCCCCAGGGTCACTTCATTTTACATAGACTTATATAGGAAAAACTTTAAAAATCTTCTTGTCTGAAACCACAAGGCCTAGAGCTTAGATATTTGGCATTTAGCATCCTCTAGTGGAACTCTACAAAGATTGTTCAAATTATTTCCCAGGGGTCTAAATTGGCCCCACCCCAGGGGTCACTTCATTTTGCATAGACTTATAGGAAAAACTTTAAAAATCTTCTTGTCTGAAACCACAAGGCCTAGAGCTTAGATATTTGGCATTTAGCATCCTCTAGTCAGGGTCTCTATAATTACAATTGATTTAAAGAGACCCTGCTCTAGTGGAACTCTACAAAGATTGTTCAAATTATTTCCCTGGGGTCAAAATTGGCCCCGCCCCAGGGGTCACTTCATTTTATATAGGAAAAACTTTAAAAATCTTCTTGTCTGAAACCACAAGGCCTAGAGCTTAGATATTTGGCATTTAGCATCCTCTATTGGAACTCCACAAAGATTGTTCAAATTAATTTCCTGGGGTCAAAATTTGCCCCGCCCTAGGGTTCACTTCATTTTACATAGACTTGTATAGGAAAAACTTTAAAAATCTTTTTGTCTGAAACCACAAGCTGAGAGTTCTTTTGTACTAAGGTGAGCAATATAGGGCCATCATGGCCCTCTTGTTTAATAAGTTATTTCTGACCAAAATGCATCCAGTGCAGATCCTGATCAGATGGCACAGATGTGCTAGCTGATCTGGATCTACACTGGTTGCACATGGTGAAAATGCGTATATATGAAGGAAAGGGTTAAAATGGGATACAGCTTGTCAGCAGTTTTATGTGTGTTCTTAAATAACGAATGAAAGATCTTTCTCTTACTTGCTTACAAAACTTCAGATAATTTCTTGACAGAATTTGCAAACTTCATTCTTTTAATTTTTCCTTGTAGGGATTTATAATTGAAATACTTCAGTTACAATTACACACTTCATAGCACAGTGTCAAAAATTGTAGATAATACATCCCACCATTCACTGTATATTTACAGTCATCTTGTATTTTGCTGAGATAATATGCTTTCTTTAGACTATTTCATTTTTGGATATCTGTATTTGTTAAGCGACAAAAATAAAAGCACCTCACAGAATGTACACAATGTTTAGAAAGGTTATGTCTATGAGCAATGGCAATTGCTGTCATTTCCTTTGTTGTAATGGCTGTTCGAACAGTCATCATGCTGGCTGATCTGGATCTACACTTTTTGCCAAGTAAAGGGTTAATCCTTTACTCACAGAAGCTTGCTCATGCACTGGCCTTGCTGGTAATTAAAGATGTTCCATTTACAACCAACAGGTGTTATTTGCAGGAGATTATTGTAAAGCTTTTTGTGTCGACATTGATCAGATTTCGAGAAAAGCAGTCGTTAGTAGTACTCCAATCTCAGTTTTATGATATTTTACCAATAAGTCTGTTAACCCTTTCCTCCATACACACTTGATCGCATGTGTGACCAGTGTAGATCCAGATAAGCTGGTACAACCATGATGTCTGATCAGGAACTGCAATGTTTGGTTAGAATAACCTAATTAATCAATAAGAAACCAGTGCACATCCTGATCAGGTGTGCCAGCTGATCTGGATCTAAACTGTTTGCCCACACCATAATGGCATATATATGGAATAAAGCGTTTTATTCCTCAGGAACATACACAGTTGCAGTAACATTCATGACAACTGCGTATTAGTGCAGAGACTAAGACTGTATTGAGAATTGTACATTTCAGGGGAGTAAAGACTTTGTGTTGGAACATTTTACGTCTATAAGTGTGATAGCCAGACTGGACAAAAAGGAGAAACAACATGCCAGGAAACAGTTCCTAGCAGTGCTCGATGAAACATTTCCAACAGATGATGATGTCATCATTTCATTCAAATCTGATTTTTATTGTACTGAAAAATGCTAAATTAAATAAAATATACATGAAGTTAGTTCTTATAAAGAGTAAAAGGATTTTGATACTGGGTGACTGGGTGACTCCCTTATGAAGAAAATGTGATACATAGGGATCACTTTGTTCATCAGTAAGTCCATCCATCAAAAAAATTTAATGTTGGCTGTAATGTTGCCATTTCTTAATCTTTTTAATTATATTTAATTCCGAATTCTTTGGCATATTTCACGGAGTTATGCCCCAACACAAGTGTTCAACTGAACAACCATCTAGTTTTAT
The DNA here is from genome assembly GCA_038501625.1 of Corbicula japonica. NCBI lineage: Eukaryota > Metazoa > Mollusca > Bivalvia > Venerida > Cyrenidae > Corbicula > Corbicula japonica. The sequence goes on from JAZAYU010001465.1 coordinate 3,086, forward strand.
TTCTTCCCGATCATGGTAAAATTTCTTACTACATGTAATAATAATAGATCAGTTTATTACACCTCACGTGATTAGTTTACTATATAGCGTAATGTGACGTCATAGGGAGATAATCGCTACTGTCACATATGCGACAGCATTATGTCACCCTTGCGTGGATCTAAAAATAAATATCTTGGAAATCCGATTACAAATTAACTTCTACGCATGCGTATTGACCAAGGGAGATAAACGCATTTTGTTTTTCTCTTCTTTAAACATTGAACTCAAAAAGTAATGTTAAGCAATGAATTTGGTCATAGTCAAGATCTCTAAAAAAAACAAATGTTCGGTGTAATAAAATAAATATCACATCCCATTGGGGGAAACAGTACGAAATGTTAACCCTTGAGAAGGTAATGTCAACCTCTGCTAATGCCTCGGTTGACATTACTTCTCTCGGGTTAACATTTCGTTAGTTTCCCCCAATGGGATGTGATATTTATATAATGTACTGTTAGTTGAATCAATCAGATCCTACAATGGTGGAAATTTCAGCAGTTCAGAAGAACAAATTCTATTATTTTTACATCAATTTAAGTACCATATTAAAACAAGTGTTTAGTAAAAACACTGACAAACTTTTTGTCATTGTTTAAGATATTTTTAAATCCAAAAGATTCATGGTAGTTAACAAAGTTTATAAATATCTTTCTCAGTGCTAATGAAATCTCTAATACTGGTTGAATAATAACATCATTTGGAATACACTTAACTAAATTTCTAATCACACTGATACATGTGGAAAAGAAGAGTAATCTCCAAACTTTAAACATACTAATACAGATATTTTGTTATCTATTTTATGAAATTCCAAATGAAATCTGGACATGCATTGAAGAATTAATGATATTTAAGTCTTTCCTCCATTAATACGCGTTTTCACGCATGTGCGACCAGTGTAGATCCAGATCAGACAGCACATCCATGCTGTCTGATCAGGATCTGCACTGGTCACATTTTGGTCAGAAATAACCTATTGGATCATAATGCAAACAGTTTAGATCCTGATCAGACTGCACAGATGTGCTGGCTGATCTGGATCTAAACTGTTCGCCCATGCAAAGAATGTGTATCTATGAGGAAAGGGATAATCAAGGTAGGCGTAAAAACAAGTCACAGTAACTTTTATGAGGATATACTAGGGATGTTATTACTCCTTCAACCCCATGGACATCTGGAACGCCTAAATCAAAGGGGAAATATGCAGGTATATTCTCCTGCTGATCGCGCTAGCATAGGCAAAATACTGTGCCGAGAATGGTCCAGCTTCTACTATTCGAAAATTCAGTTCTAAATCCCCAATTTAAATGAAAGTTGTCTCCATTAGTATGTTTATATCACAGTCGTGTTATTCTTCTGACACGTTACCCAAAATGAACTGCAGAAATTTATCCTTCATGGGAACCCAAAATTCAGAAATCAAAACCGCAGAAATTTTTGCATCCGTTTTTGAGGGCAAAACACAGAAATTTATGAACGCAGAAATAACCGCTATACGGTACTGACTTAAAACTCTCTATATAACAGCCAATACATGGTATCTTTGCAGAATTGAACAGATTGGTGCAAAAGTACCAAACCCTTATTTCAAATAACAAAACAGTGATATGTGCAAATGAAAATTTCAAACATTTTTAATTACTTCCCTTCTTAAAGGAAGTTATTTGATTAAACTGATATTCATGTTCTTTTATTAAATGATGGGTGTACTGAATCAAATTTCCTACTATCATTTATTCAGCATGAGCAAAATTGTTGTGTTCATAGTCAAGTTAGCCTACCTCACACTTCTGTGTTTTACTGTATGGCAAAGCTTTCCAGGCATTAGAAAGCATTGGTTTTTCATGTATTGCTCATTTAACAACGAATGCCCTGTTTCCCTGCTGCCAACATCTGTATAACATATTATTTATGTCACTACAAGCTCCAATGAACTATTAATTTGATATTTAATTTAAAATATTTAACATTTTCTGATTGTTTTCAACAACATTGAATTCACATAGCCTAATGTTTGCAAGTCCGAGTTTTCTCACAGCTGCTTGCAATCTTTTTCCTAACTAGAGATGTGTCCATAGGACATGGATGCCTCCAGTTGTCTTTGTCAAAAAAAGCTAGTATTGTGGTCATAGTACACTTTACAGATAATCCAATCACAGTTATCTCACACTAACATACTACTATGGCTACACAGAAAGTTTAATGACTGGCTAATATAGTTTAGGAGTTACGTGCAACAAAATATTACATGGTGATTGTATTGTACTGAAATACAAAAGGGGTCATAACTTTGGTTCAAATGGATGTGGCCAGAAACGAAACCCCAACTGACAACTTCACTTAATTGTTAAATGCACAACAACACTTAATTGTTGAAATACCTGTAAAGTTTCAAGACTGTGGCTCTTATTCTATTTGAGTTACATGCAACACAAAATTACATGCTGAACACATTATAATGAAATTTGTAAGGGGCTATAACTCTGGTTTTAATGGAAATGGCCAAAAGCAAAATCCCAGTTGCACAACAACACATAATGGTCAATATACCTGTGAAGTTTCATGATTGTGACACTCCTACTTTTGAATTACCTGCGACACAAGATTTCATTTCAAACTTATGATAATGAATGCATAAGGAGCTATAAATCTGGTTGAAATGGGTGTGGCCAGAAACAAAACCCCAGGTGCAAAACTAAACATGATTCTTAACAAGCCTGCAAAGTTTCATGACTGTGACTCCATATACTTTTGGACTAACATGTGATAAAAGATTACATGCTGAATGCATTATACTGAAGTGCATAAGGGGCTATTACTCTGGTCTTAATTAGCATGGCCATAAACAAAACCTCAGGTGCACAACTACACATCATGGTCAATATGACTTTCAAGTTTCATGATTTTGGCTCTCATAATTATTTAGTTATGTGTGACACAAGATAACATGGTCAATGTACTTAACTGAAATACATAAGGGGCCATAAATCTGGTTTAAATTGGTTTGGCCAGAAACCAAACCCCAGGTGCAAGACTACACATGATGGTTAACTTGCCAGTTAAGATTTTTTACTACGACTCCTATACTTTGAACTTAAATGTGACACAAGATTACATGCTAAATGCATATTATTAATACTGCATGAGGGACAGTAACTCTGGTCTTAATGGGCAAACAAAACCCCACGTGAATAACTACACATGATGGTTAACATACCTGTAAAGTTTCATGATGTGGCTATCATACTTTTTGAGTTACACGTGACCCAAGATTACATGGTAAATTTATTTTACTGAAATACACATGGGGCCATAACTCTGGTTTAAATGGGAGTGGCAGGAAACAAAACCCCAGGTGCACAATTATTACATAAACATCTCTGAAAACTTCATGACTCGAAGATTTTTTTTGCTACGCGCGACACAAGTTTCTGAAGGACAGATAGAAGGATACACCATTACGAGCAAACCTATATGCCCCTCTCTTTCAGATTTGGGGCATAAAAAGGCATATCACATTGAAGGTTTAGGGTAAAGATTAAAAGAAATTTGTAGTTTTAATAATGGACACTGTGAACCAGAAATGAGAATACCTATATTTTCCTCTGGCACATAAGATGGGCTGACACTGGATAGTACTTTTTACTCATTAATATGCACCCCAGGGGGACTTAGGTCTCATACGGTGGTATAGCCTGCTAAGTACAACAATAAAACAGCATGATAACTTTTATTCCATTCATCAATGAATACTGCTTTGTACAGCAAAAAAATAACTTGATCACTTTTATTCCATTCAATAACAAATACTGCTAAGTAAGTACAGCAATAAAAAAACATGAACACTTTTATTCCATTCGTCAATGAATACTGCTAAGAACAGCAATAAAATAACATATAAAACTTTTATCAATCTGATTAAAATCATCTCCTTAAATCCGCTACGCTATAAGGATCTTACGACGAGTATCTAAAACGTGCTTTTATCAGTAACCCTTTGAACCAATCGGATTTTCACCTACAAAATCACAAAAGTGAAAGTGAAAATAGTATTTTTAACCATGGGAATGGTTTAAAGCCTGCTAAAGACATATTTTATTGGAGATATATGTGTTTATGTAGTATTGCATTTATTTCTAATGTAATAACATATTCAGATCATTTTGCGAGCGTTATAAATCATGCTTCTAAAAATAGTAATCGGGGAAAACCACTATTACTTGTGTACGGTGTCAGAGGGCCGTCGTCAGATCTACCAGTTTGTTAGATCTGACTTTAGTGAGATTGAACTTTTATTCCATTCATCAATGAATTATATGATTCAAGTTGACAATTACCAGACAATTTTCCACAATAAGCAACATTAAATTTTGTCATAGTTTTAAACAGCTGCAATTAGCTTTTATAATGACAATACATGTTCATGATAAAAAGCTTGAATTTTAAGGCGTGGGAGTGAGTTGCTGACCTTTCTATATTCAGAAATTGGAATAAATAAATATGTTGCAATTCAGCATTCTATCATTTAGCAATGTAATTTCCAGCAAAATCAGTGTATTTTAAGGTTGTGCACTAGTTAAAAATCATATTTACAATAAAACAAACATATTTATACTGTTAAATTAATTTGCATAATATATATATGATATACAACTATAGCACATATTACATAAAAAGAAGACACTTAACTAACTGAAAAGACTTGTATGGCACTATATTAAAGGCACTTAACTTTTACTGGTATTTCAAACAATCTAATTCTTTAACTACACACCAGTCAACTGACAAGTCTAATGTAAGAACCAGTAAGTTCAGATCAATTTAAAAAGTCTGGTTAATCAATAGTGTAAAAATATAAAACATGAATCATTAGTTTTCACTCGGAAAACAGACATACTGGGGCTATATCATTCAAATACAGACAGAAAACACCTGAATTGCACTAAATGTGAATATATATTTCACTGCAATAAAACAACAACTGTAAGAAAATAATTACTATTGCAAAAAGAAGACATATACACATTATACAGCATTTTGGAAGAACATCATAAAATGACCAATGGAAAAACTACAAAATATCACATACTCTAGCTGTATGGACTAACTGATTTGTTAAGAAAACAAAAGGAACAAGTATCTTAGTTGAGTGCATCTAAACAGACGAAAACCAAATTTGCACTAATTTATCATGATTATGAAGTTTTGAAGTACAGCGGCTGAATGAATGGACATACTCCTCTAACACCAGAAACAAAAACAATCAAAATTAGGGATGTGACCAGTTAATCACACTTCAAAAATCCATTTGATAAATTATATTGAGCAAAAGAAAACTAGAAGTCTAACACTGAAATGTGTGGATATTGGATTTTCAATGTTTAACAGAATGCTCTACCTCCTAAGACTGGCACTTATGGACGTCGACAGAACACTGGTCGCATCCCTTATTATTAAAATTGCTATTCATTTTTTAAAATCAACTCTGCAAGCTCATAGAAGCAGTATATCTGATTAAATTAATTTATGTATATATTGTGTAGATATGTATAGATTAAAAATGTGTAGAAAAGTGATACAAAAGATGAAAAATATCAAATGTGGTCATACTAACATTTAAATATTATCTTCAAAATGGTTTCCATTTTTTTTATTTAATAGGGTAGGTAAAAGTTAAAAAAAGAAATTTCAAAAGTAAAACAAATAAAAATTAAATGAACTCTAAATTTACATATTATTATTTTTGTAAAATTGTGGATGGTATAATCTTACATAATTCTTATTTAAATTCAAAATTAGTATGGCTGCCTACAAAAATTGGGACCAAATAGTTAGAGAATAAAAAATATATTATGCTGTCAACAATATTTGATTATCATCGTTATAAATTATGTATATCTTAAATTTAAATACACAATGTGGTAATATGACTGTATACTATGGGAAAAAACTGCATCCGATACAGATTCATGAAATGAAGAAGGATTAGAAACTATACATTTTATAGAAATAATAAACAACAAGGCAGTCAAAAAGACAGCAATTTCCCCTGCCGCACCCAGGAATGTTGGAAAGTTATGGATGCTTAATTGTAAATTTACAAATATATCTCCAGCAGTTCAGAAGCTATGGAGCAAATATGAAAGACATGGTTAAATATGAACCTTCAAAGACAACTAGTGACCTTGACCTTTGCAAAAGACATGGTTAAATATGAATCTTCAAAGACAACTAGTGACCTTGACCTGCAGCAGGCCAGGTTGGAACATGGGTTCTGCACAACATCTTGTAGGAATGAACATTTGACTTAAGTTTGATAATATTAATTGCAGGGGTTCAGAAGATATGAACCGGACACAAAATACATAGTTCAAATCTTCAATAACCTTGACCTTGAGCCGGCCAGGTTGGAACATGGGTCCTGCACATCATCTTGATGGGCTGAATGTTGATAAAGTTTCATGATATTCATTCTAGGTTTTCAAAAGATATGAACCAGACACAAAATACATAGTTCAAATCTTCAAACATCACTGATGACCTTGACCTTGAGCTGGCCAGGTGGGAACATGGATTCAAGTTATCTGTAAATACTTTTTATACTTCAAAAAAGTTAACATAAACATTGAATAAATATAATAAATACTGTAAATAATAAGTTAACAAGTAATGAAATTATTTAAAAATGATTTTTATCACAAACAAACTGCCAACAGTGTGAAATAAATATAATGGGGTTTCATTTTTACACAGATTTAAGAAATCAATTTTTTTTTTATTCTACCAATGTTAATGCAATAATTGGAATGTCATGTTGCTTGTACAGAAAATTCTTGTATTCTACTAATGTTATTGTAATAATAGGAATGTCGCATTGCTTGTTCAGACAAGGCAGTCGGAACGATAGCAATATCCCCTGCTGCATATGTGAATGTCGGAAAGGTTATGGAGGGTTAAGAGCAATTAAACAATAGCTCTTTTAAATTAAGTTTCATGATATTCATTCCACGGGTTCAGAAGTATGAACTGGACATGAAATGCATGGTTCAAATCTTCAAACACCACTGGTGACCTTGACATTGAGGTGGCCATGTTGGAACATGGGTTCTGCATGTCGTCTTCATGGGGAGAATGTTTGACTAAAGTTTCATGAAATTCCTTCTAAGGGTTGAAAAGTTATGGACCGGACACGAAAAATGCTCAAACACTACAGGCGGCCTAGACCTTGAGTCAGCCAGGTTGGAACATGGGTTCTGCACATCATGTTCATGAACTGAACATTTCACTTAAGTTTCATGATATTCATTCCTGAGGTTTGGAAGATATTAACTGGACATGAAATGCATGGTTCAAATCTTCAAACACCTCTGGTGACCTTGACATTGAGCTGGCTATGTTGGAACATGGGTTCTGCATGTTGTCTTGATGGGGAGAACATTTGACTAAAGTTTCATGAAATGCCTTTTAGGGGTTGAAAAGTTATGGACTGGACACGAAATGTGCACGCATGGAAGGACAGACGGATGGACAGACAAAAGGATGGACAGACAGATGGATAGACGAAGACCATTCCTATATCCCCAGTGGCTATGCGGCGGTGGATAAAAATTCTTGTATGCTACCACTATAAGTGCAATAATAGGAATGTCCTGTTGCTTGTACAGACAATTCTTGTATTCTTCCAATGTAAGTGCAATAATAAGAATGTCATGTTGCTTGTACATGAAATTCTTATTATTAAATGCAAAACATTTTTTGTGATCCTTTATATTTTAGAAACAAAATTTGTGACAATTTTTATAGTTATATTGTTTATATAATGTGTAAAAATGCTTAGTCGTTTCTGCCTTTCAACCTGAAGATTATTCATGCTCTGCACAAATGATGTTTGATGTGCCAATACCTAATTCCTATTTGCTACTTTTGGAATTCTATGAAGAATAATTTGCTATCACTGTCCCTTTTATCAGAGTATTGCAAACTGGGCAATAAGGAGAAATCCTTTCTTGAGCGCATTCTTCACACAATGTCAGATCTCCACATGGAAGAAAGACCACGCATGACATCTTGTCTAAACAAATCTTGCATGTCATCATCATCTTCAACCTCTCATTTTCTTCAGAGATTGCTTTCAGATCCATGTCTACAAAACAGCAACATGTTTTCTCAAATAATTTATTAGCAAACTTAACATTCGCGTAACAAAAAATCTGTTTCACATAAACAAATGCTACCCCAAATATATAGTTATGTAATACTGTTAAAAAAAACTTGAGGCAAAATTTAAAGCAAAGCAAGCTTGAACAAATCTGTTTTAAGTCTGTAAGTAACAGCAACATGTTTTCTCAAATAATTTATTAGCAAACTTAACATTCGCGTAACAAAAAATCTGTTTCACATAAACAAATGCTACCCCAAATATATAGTTATGTAATACTGTTAAAAAAAAACTTGAGGCAAAATTTAAAGCAAAGCAAGCTTGAACAAATCTGTTTTAAGTCTGTAAGTAAATGGTTTATATAAAATATCAAGTTTTGGATCTTGGTAGTTTTCAAGAGGATCATTTTATCAGGCCCCAGTATCAAAAACAACCTTATGCTCAAATTCAATTTTGAGGTTTGAAAACAAAGTAAGCAGAGATATTAAAGCACAAGGGTGCTGACGAGTACCCTGCCCATACACATCTAACCCCCACCATTCTAGAGACGTTTGCTGGTTTCACGTAAAAAAAGGGAAAGAAAAAAATAAAATGAAGGCATTGCTACCCAAATTCCCCTTACCCTAAAAGTTAATAGTTAGCTTAACAAACAACACACGTTTGAAAAAGAACAACAAAAATATATTATTTTTATGGTGAAGCTAATATGGTATGAAAGTTTAGTTGAGGTCCCTTTAGCCATTACAAACTAAAGCTCCAGGCAAGCTCTGGATTTCAAAATTTTAACTTTAGAAACAATGACTTTGACTTTGAACCTAGGAGTCTGTTTCCTGTATGCAACCCGCGTCATCTAATCATCGTAAACATTTACCGTAAATTATTTTTTTTTAAATCTTAATTGTCTATGGACATACTTTTGAAACAAAAATTATATTTTAGTACTCAACCAAACAGGCTAGGTCTTGTGCACAACTACCTGCCCCATTTAGTTAAACATTTGTAAGAGCTGAGAGTTCCACACATCACACTCAACCTTTGGTCATGCATGATATTGTTTACGCTTAAAACTCAAATGATATGAACCTACAGACTACAATCATACTATTATAATATTCCATTTGTATTTACCTCCAGCTGATGTGGCTGTTGCTGGAAAACTAGATTTCTCTAGCACAAGGATTTTTTCCACCAAAGACTGAGCAGTGATCTTGACTCGTCCTGTAATACAAGGGAACAGAGGACTGATGCTGGTCTCATAAGGTCCATAAAATGGAAATAAAGAGAAACTATTCTTAAGTTATTGACAGAAAACCAATTCTCCACAAATTAAATTTCATAAAAAATTGATCTTCCAATTTTTAACTGTAAACTGTAAAACAATGAGCACAAAAAGAAACCCTTGACAAAAATGTGAATATGATCAGATTGGGATCTATGCTGGTTGCTTCCTGGCCATAAATAACCAAATGAATCTAACAGCAAAGAGTGCAGATCTGGATCAGATAGCTACCATGTGCTGTAACAGCTGTATCACTTGCAGTAAATAGACTGTTAAGCCAGTCATTAGGGATTATTCTAGACCTCAAAAAGGGGTGGCACAAAAAAGGGGCAGGGAGCTGACTGCTCACAGGCAGGGCATATAATGATAACATGATTTTTGTTCCAAAAAAGAATGCTTAAAATTTTTATTATACAAGTTATGTACATGATTATTGAGTTGCTGCTTCAAATACTATTGTATATTTATCACTTATTTAACTTTGAGAAATGAAAATCACAAGCAATAGTTAGTGATGCATATTGCCATAAGCTTAATCCTTTTTAATTTTAAGGGATCTAGCTGGTAAAAAGTGCTATTACTTAAAAATAGTGAAAACCTGCTAAAACTGCATAAATGTGATATCAAACTGGAATTTGGGTATCTTAACTGGAATGTTTTTTGACATGGAAACAGTTTTATATTTCTTCATTCAATTTTATATATTTAACTGATTCATCATTAGCTGTCTTGCAGATACAAAAAAACATATAATTCAGGCTCTTTAATTAATTTTAGATTTATTTAGTGTTTAACATTTGTATCCGATGCAATTTCTTGAAAGCTACGATAAATCTTTTACCGAAATTATCATTTTTGTCGCATTTTAAACTATACTTCAGTTGAAAATAATTGCAGAATTATTTTTCAAAGCTCAGTCGTCGGTCTGTATGCTTTGCGCAACAATTTGTAAACCCAATAAGAAGTCTTATTATCAATATTTAGACATTCATGATCTATATTCCAGGTATTATTGACGGTGCCATACAAGTTTATATCATCTATGTGTCTTCATCAATGTTATCTCAAATACATGCACATAACTTAAGATTCAATAATAATGCGTATGGGATAAGTTTAATTTGTCATTTGCATGGTACACAGATCAAAGAAAAACCCTGACATGTACATGTATCAAGTGATGCTGATTTTTGCAAATTTATATAAACATTATTTGGTATACATTTTACTGTGATAGTATTTTCGAGTTATGGTATAAGCTGTCATCAATCAGTCTTATGCTTGTGTATTCACTTGTTTATTCCCAATCAGTTTTATTGCACTACATGTATGCTGGATGCAATCTGTTAGAGGAACGGTGTTAGTATGGCACAGTACAATCATTTAAAACTATGTTCCAACAAGCAAAAAGGTGTCAGATCGGCGCATTACGATAATTAAACAAGTGACAGACAACTATGATTGCAATTATAGATGCTAGCTTCGTTCAGGCAAAAGGGCTGAGCTTAAAAGGGGCAGGGCCGGGCACCCTTCTATTCCGCACTAAAATAATCCCTACAGTCATATACAACTGGACTGCTAGAAGCCCAAAGAAGAGCTAGGAATAGAGAAAACTCATCCTGTATTCAGGTTGCCCATTAATACAATCAATGGAAGCTTATAAAATCTACAGTTACTTTTAATCTACAAATTGTACACTTACTTTTTATCTACACAGGGTTAACTTACTATTTTGTCTGTGGATTTCCTCAACAGCCATTCTGATGATTCTCACTTGGTACCCCATTTCAAGGACAGTCTGTGCAGCCTCCAACAAAGAAATGTTCACACCCTGGGCTGATGACTGGTTTTCTGTGATTATATTTACATATAAACTAGACATGTGTCCATAGAACAAAGATGCCCACTTTAAGCATTTATAATACACAATAGCCTTGTTCTTTGTGAATATTATTTGAAATAGAGTAAATTAAACAAATATGGTAATAAAATGCAAACCTGCATTTTTTCCCCTTTTTTTATTCCAATATGGGATAAAATTGGTATATTTACTTTTTGTTGGGTTTCTGCAGCTGATGCATGGTCCATGCAAGTGCACTTTATTTCTTGAATCAGCAATAAATTAACACACATAAAAGTTGTATACCATGGCAGGTATTTTTTCAATAAAATCATCATTCTAACCAGACTTTAACCTAAAACTTCATAAATACACCTTTAACGCATGTGCAACCAGTGTAAATAACACTGAAATCATGAAGTACAGTGAGAAGATTCTTGTGCATCCCACTCCCTTTAAATGAAATCTAGCTTCCTATGAAATTTTAAGTCAAAAGCTTTAATAATGTTGGAATCATGATCCATTAAAGAAAAAAACAACAAAGGGAAATAACTGCAAAATCATGAAGAGCAAAGTGATGGTTCTTGTGCAGTGGGGTACGTCACAATGACATCTATCCATCAAAGAAGTTTCAAGTTGGTAGCTTTGATAGTGTTGGAGTTATGCTCCACACAAGAAAATGAAACAAAGAGAAATAACTCCAAAATCATTAAGTGTAGAGTGACAATTCTTGTGCACTGCACTCTGTCTCATTGAGATCTAACCTAGGAAGTTTCAAGTTAATAGTTTTGATAGAATTGGAGTTATGCTCCAGAGAAACATCAGAATGCTGCACGGCGGCCATGGGTGGTCCCATAATATCTCCCATCTATGAGGTGCATAAGAATTATACAATTTAGCCAAAGGCCATAAATATTGACACTTATTTACGGTCTGTCAATTCCACAAATAGTTTTTTTATAACTTTTACCTACTCAACTAAACCCAGTTTCTATCACTAATGTATAAATAGCTTACAACTGTCGGAAATGGAATCCATATCTTTGTATAACAAATACATATGTTGCTCTTGTGTCTGAGAAATGTGAAGAAGTTGAAAAAATTATGCACCAAGAGCTTTTTGATATTCAGTCAGTCACAATTCCAGGTGTAGAAAAACTTTAAAATCTTTACTCCATATCAAAAACATTTTATCCCATTTGCAACCAGTGTAGATCCAGAAGGCATGCCTGCTGATTTGGATCTACACTGTTCACCCATGCCATAAAGGCATATAATGGAGGAAACGTAAATCAACTCAGCATTTGAAAATACTTGAGTTGCATTACATAATGAACATCCCTCATATATCTACCATCAAGAATTTGTTTAGACTTACCACCTGCATTCTCCGGTGATATGACCTGAAATAAAACCACAATAATATTCTAAAATTAATGGGAACACATCCTTCTGTGCAACTATAACCCAACAGACTCAAGTGAAAAAATCTTGCATGTAGAAAAATTTTGTTTTCATAGTCAGTATGTATATATAGGATACAGTTAACAGTATTAACATGAATTAAACACAATTTATTTACTGATTCTTAGCCATTCAAGCTATATAATCCATTATATAACTAAGAAAAAGTGACTATCCACCTTTCAATGCATGTTCCACATCTGGCTGCAAGTAATTTTAGACCATTACCCAGTAATATATTTGATTAAAAAAACTGTAAACTTACATCTTGGGTATACTTTAGTGCCAATTGTACCAGAGTAACGAAGCCTTCTCCTTTCTTTTGTTTAACAAAGATACAGTTTCTGGACCACCGAGCATGCTCAATCCAGGGGTCATCCTCTTTCATCCAATGTCCTAATACTAAAATATTTTAAAATAATGAATAACTGGATGCACCACACCTGGGATTCTTTTTATGGCAAAGAGGGTGGCCAGGCTTATCTTAAAAAAAATTGAAAATCAATATAGATAAATATTTAATGGTAGTAGCAAAATTAACCACAATCTGTGCAATTCGGGGTAAATATTACTGATATTGAATGATAAATTTTTTATCAGTATTTGCCCAAAATGGCAGAAAAAAGACAACAAATGAATTGACAACCATGGGAATGTGCTAAATTTTTTTGAAAATGGTGTACTCATAAAATATTAACAAGACTTCAAAGATCTGAATCAATGGGTCTTTCTTGCCATCATACTAAAAAATGCCATCACAAACCATGCAGTATGGCCACACTGTTTGAACTCCACTCAAATTGATAATTTTCAAATTCAGAAGATACACAGTCACAGATTACTTGGTTGATTAGTAGGTTTTAAGAATAAGTTTATAATTTTATTTCAAAAATTTAGTTTTAAAAGTTTGTTATTCATTTAATCTGATAAATAGATCAACATGTATTACCAAAAAAAAATTATTTGATTAAAAACTCAAATGTCTGAGTTTGAACTCAAATATCTATTCTAGAATATCTCAGAAAGACTTGAAATACCCGGTATTTAGTTTTATTTGAAATACCTCTATGATAACAGAAGGATTTCATTTCATTTTTCATTAAGTATGACAAGTATCATCATACAAGATGGGTGTTCAGTTGAACACTTGTGTCTCCCTCGGGTGCAATGTCGGAAGAAAAATGCAAGTACAAAAAGGGGTATAACTCCATCAAATGCTATGTTGACCTAAAGAATTCAGCATCATCATGAGCGTGTTGTCATAAGCAATATAATAAGAAAGTTTCATGAAGAAATATTGAGAAATCACAAAGTTATGGCCAATATTATGTTATAATGTAAAAATCCAAGTACAAAAAGGGGTGTAACTCCATCAAATGCGACATTGACCTAAAGAATTCAGCATCATCATGAGCGTGTTGTCATAAGCAATATAATTTTGAAAGTTTCATTAAGAGATATTGAGAAATGGCAAAGTAATTGCCAACATTAAGTAATTGTGTTAAAATCCAAGTTCAAAAAGGGGCCAAACTCCATCAAATGTGACCTTGACCTAAAGAATTTGGCATCATCATGAGCATGTTGTCATAAGCAAAACAATTTTAAGTTTTCATGAAGAAATATTGAGAATGGCAAAGTAATAGCCAACGTTAAGATTTCTTGTCAAAATCTAAGTACAAAAAGGGGCCAAACTCCATTAAATGTGACCTTGACCTAAAAAATTTGGCATCATCATGAGCATGTTGTCATAAGCAATATAATTTAAAAGTTTCATGAAGAAATATTGAGAAATGGCAAAGTTATAGCCAACATTAAGTTTTCGTGTCAAAATCTAAGTATAAAAAGGGGCCTAACTCCGTCAAATGTGACCTTGACCTAAAGAATTTGGCATCATCATGTGTGTGTTGTCATAAGCAATATAATTTGAAAGTTTCATGAAGAAATATTAAGAAATGGGGGACAGACGGACAAAGCGATCCCTATATATCACCATTTCTTCGAAAGGGCGACATAAAAATCAACATTTATTCAGAATTCGAATAAATTTGTTAAGCTTAAACTTAAGTTTGATCATAAAACTGTTTATGATATGAAGGTTCAGAACTTGTTGACAACAAACAGGTGGAGCTTCATGTAAAATTGTCATATGTCAAAATTAAGCTACATGAAGGCTGTAGCTGCCTTATATGCTGGAGGGCAGCTGAATCCATATTTCTCCTCAGAATGGTTGGAATGCATCAAATTTGCACCATATTTATAGAATTTTCCTTGACAGGCATGTCTTAGCACAAGTATGAATCCACCTTACCTATCCCACAGCAGAAACACCTGACACTGTCGTTAATACCTAAAATAAAAGGAAAGTTACCTCTACTAGTTCTACACTTTCACTTTTCAATCTATAAGGTCACACTTCATTGGTTTAGTGCAGATGAAATATTAAGCCTAAATTCGTCCATACATACACCTTAATTGCTGGAGTGAAAAGATCCAGATCAGCCAGCACATCCGTGATTAGGATCTACAATGTTGGCTTTTAGATTTATTAGGTTGTTTCCAACAAAGATGTGTCAGGTGCAGATCAAGATCATACTGCACAGAAGTGCCAGCTGATCTGGATCTAATCTGATCGCACATGCGTCAAAAGATGTATATATGAAGTAAAGGGTTAATGCAATAAAACTAGATTGTGAAAAGCTCTTATACTTAAATTTTTACTTTTTGTTTTATATTTTTAAGGATTGAATCGATAGTTGATGGTTTCCATTTGGGTATGGAAAACAGTTGGGTTGTTTAAAGTGTGTGAAGCCCGTACTTTAAACAATCCAACTGTTTTTCATACCCAAATGGAAACTATCAAATATTGATTCAATCCTTATATTTACACTCATAAATAATTTCATTAATACAGAAATAACTAGAAGAATTCGTGATATTACGGCTTTTTCGAATGGCTGTTGGAACAGCTACGTTGACGACAAAGTGAATGACGGCACGCTTTTTTGCAGCAACTCGTGGCAAAACGTGCGTGCACGGCGACGTCACACGTCAAAACATCGTGCAACGTCCAATAAATTGTGAACGGCTCTACAGTAGCCACGCCTTTTAAAGTAATACGTCACACTGTTCACCATCAGAAATTATGATTCGTTTGATGAATAAGACTTTATCGTAGAGGATGAAGTTGAAGTGTAAATATATAAAGTTATAAACAGCCACTGCTGATATATTACAGGATTTATCAGAGCATAGAAGTGAGATACGGAAGGATTCATCACATACTTTTATATATCTACGTATCTTAAAAATAAATCTGTGATATATCCAATTATTTTATTAATTAAGTATTAGATCAATATTTAATTGTGTTCAAATGGGTATGGAAAACATTTGGGTTGTTTAATTTGTGTTAAGGGCTTCAAGCTTACTTTAAACAATCTCAATGTATTTCATACCCAGATGAACACAATAAAAATATAGATTCAATTCTTATACTTTCTTACATAAATATTCGTAATGATTTTCGATTAAAAATGCTTAATCCTCTATAAATGTAATTAAATTTAATCAATGTAATTCCCTCATAATCAATTTATATTGATGTTTATCACTGTTAATTACAGCATAATTAGGCATATTATAGTCATATATTTGTACAAGTCATTATTTCAATAATTTTTTTGACCTTGTAGGCATTTATTGCCATTTACAACCTGTTTTGGGGGTTGCAGGTTAAAGGATGTAGTTGTCTCTTGAATAGTGATTATTTAAAATACTTTACTACCAAATGGGATTACATCTGTATGTGATGATATCATAAAAATGCATTAACCAATAATTGTTAGCAATTGAACATGTTCAGTCATCATTCCAAGATCATGTTGATGCACTTTCATACTGAATTCTATAACATAATTAAACATTAAAGGTAACATAGCAAAACACAGGCATTAACCTTAAAAAGCCTGTGTCAAAGTTTCCGATTATTTTCCGATTTAAATCGATTTCTTCAAGGAATTTTGATTAGATAATTGATTATGATATTAAATTTTGTCCGATTCTGCAACACTAGTATTATGTCATTTCTGAAGAGCTGTAGGAACACCCATGTCAGCAACAAAGCAAATGGGAGCATGATAGGCAGTCAATGTCAGAAGCCAAAGCATTGTGCCCAGTCCAATAAATTGAGAGGCTTTTATTATTGTCACTTCTCTTCATCTGATTCTTAATAAGCACCATTAATATTTTTTGTTAGATGAATAAGACCGAGTTGCAGATGTTGAAAATGAAGGGTAAATATTTCAAACATTGTACATCAAACACTTATGAAGTCAATAAAGATAAATGACATCATGCAAGAAACATAAAAGCATCAAGTACACTCCAACAAAATGCCTCTGGGAAAATCTTGGAGGTCATGTTTGAACAGTTTTTTCACTACAGCTTCATTAAACTGTTTAACTAATAAATACAGTGTATCACTGGAGCTGTTGTTTTATTTAAAACAATTTTATATTTGTGTATTCTATTTAAAAGGCTAAGAAAATTTTCTAACTAACTTGAGTCTTAACATGTAAATGTATGCAACAGTAGATAATAAAAGATGGCATAACTACCTATATAGAAGAATCCTGCATTGGCAAGAGTATCTGGCGAGGCTAGGGTGTCAGTGTTTGACCATCCATTGAAACTGGCAATCCGAGACTCTTCTGTGGCATACTGACTGTAATTTGTCATAGCCAAGTTTGTTCCTATGGGTAAAAAACATGTATTAGCAATACCTGCTAATAAAGATAATAGCTGAAATTTAAACATTACCATAATCACCCATCCACCTCCCCGGGCATTAAGAAAATTTGAGATTGAGAAAAAGGTGGAGAGCTTAAAACGAAACTAACATAAAACTTACAGAACAATCAAGAAGCATGAAAAAATCATACTGTTTGTTGATAGAAAGCTAAACCGAATCAGGAGATTACTTCTTGTAAATAATAAAATCAGTAAGTTTCAAAACAAAAGAACAAACAATAATGTAAACATGTTATTTATTCCTTGAAAAATGATATTTTCTGGCTTGCTGACATTGATTATAAACTGAAAACATTCATACAGCATTACAGAAAGCTGAGTAAAAATTTGTTTGTTATAATGGGCGCAAAATAATTTTCAAGTTGAAAACACATGGTGGGCAGTTATAAGAGCATGGGTAGATGGGTCAAATACAGTAGTTGTAAGAAGTGAAAAAAACACAAGAACACAAATAATACTTTGACAAAGATGAATTCCAATATTATTTTATAGCACAGTAAAAACAAGAAGCACTCCATGGATTATGTGATTCAAAGGTAAATGCATTCACAGTATTAAATTTGTTGGCAATATGTTATAATGAAAAGGGCAGTACTTGGAATTTGGCACAGTAACCAGAGTTTCCGACAGCTGCTCAGGGCTTTTTTTCAGTTGATTTTATAGCCGTTATTCGGTCATGTTCTCAATAGCAAAACATATACTTTTTTCCCAATTTGAGAAGAAAAATTCCCAATTGAATCAAAACAAACATTTCTGATGAAAAACAACAGCATCAGCACTGCATCTTTTGCTCTTTAAGCCAGGAATTACTGACAATATTAAATATGGATGGCAATGACAAAAATACAGCAGATAACAGTAACACTTCTTATTCCCCAATGATGCTAAAAAAAATACTAATTTCTGGCAAAACGACGATAAATTTCCCAATTCCAGGGGTATGGGTCATATTCCCAAAATGGTGAAAAAAAGCCCTGGCTGATGAATCTAATTTTGAAAGTTTTGAAGGAGATTTCGTCAATGAATTATTTAAGGGAAAAATGACCTTTCAGCTAAAATTATAGGGGGTCAATATAGGGCTTTTAAAAAAGTCCAAGAGTAAAAGTCATCTCCTTGGACTAGTTATTCATCTGGTGTTCCACCATCTGCTGATTCTCAAGGGTCATTCTGATCATTTCTAGGGGATTCTGCAAATGAATAGCTAAAATTCTGGTAATTTAAAGAACCCTTTCAACTAAAATCATAGGGGTCAAAATAAGCTTTTTTGAAAATTTCAAGAGTCAAAGGGTTACCTCCTGGTTCAAATGGAATCTCTGTTCATGCAAGCGATCATTTAAATTGTGAAATAAGCTTTAAGTAAAAATAAAACACCTGGGAAGTTTACCAGGGATTTATAGCAAGTGGCCTTAATGTCTGATGGAAAGGTACAATGAGCTTTTAGGGAAAAAGGCAATAGTGTTGTTGGCCTTCTTGGTGGCTACATCAATATGGCTGTTCCAGGATAGTGTATTGTCAAGTGTGATGCCCAGGTACTTCTCTTTGTTGGTTTGCAGAAGTGTTTGACAGTGTATGGTATATAATATAGCTATGGTTTTACCCTTGTTGGTAATGCTAATCATTTCACACTTGTCGGGGATGAAAATCATCAGCCAGTGCCACTCCCATTCTTGAAGTTGGTCCAGATCTTCTTGAAGTGCCTTTAACAGTCGGGGATCTTTCCCGTTCGGGAAAGTTTGGGATTCCCCTTTTCACTTTCCGGATCAGAAAATATTGATTGAAAAATTTCCCTTTCAGGAAAGAAAACGCACATTTTTTATATACCTTGGGGTATAAGCTCCGGGCATCACAGAATACATTGGAGCTACATATTAATTGCATGTATCCGTTCTTAAAACAATTATCTAAAATTCTACCGAGGCCGAATATTTAAAACATTATCGTTTGTGAGACATTCAAGCTCAAAGTTGAATGATATTCAAGAAAACTGGTTCCCGTTTTGAACAAATACTTTCCCGAACTGGTAACTATATTGGCATTTTCTATTATAAGCTGACATTTAACAACTTTCCTGATCCGGAAAGAAAGTTTCAAATCGGTAAAGTTTCATTTCAATTCTTGAATGCCAGCAGTAACATGCTTTATACTGTCATATGACGAAAACAATCTACCGTACTTATTGTGGGACCAAGTGATAATACAGTATTACTAAGTTTATCTGACAAAATAATGCCCATAACTGCATTCAGATTTCTTAATAATTATCCCGATTAAAGCTTCGGAAATTTTCTGTGGCTGCCACTTTCTATAAAAAATCGAAGCAAATTCATTTTGATTGTTTTATCTAAAGCTTCATGCTGTGCCTGGATCCAATCCGACCTAATGAAGCTGATTTCTGGCCTGCAAAGTGGTTGGAAACAGTGGTTCAAGTACAACCTCAGTCTGTTTGTGTCATTTGTATGTAAATAAATGCTTATTCCTTGTATATAGCGTAGGCAGTAAAGTTTCATTTTGACAATTTTATGGCAGTAAAGTTTAATTTTGACAGTTTTATCTAAAAATAAATAAGCTGTTACGCTGGCAATGTCTACCCCGACCATGCTGAAACAATATCCGGCTTGGCTGAACCTAATGGTTCAAGCCCATTATTGAACAATCTCATCGCATTTATTTGTTCAAAACAACAACACAAAATTCACCTTTTTAAAGCAAGAAACAAAATTCAATGTACAATGTATTGCAGTGAACCGAACAATCAACTTAGTCGTCTGGCTCAGATCGGAGGTGAGCCAGATGACCTGTTTGTTCGAGCTATTATAAATCAGTGAAATACAACTGTTTAAATCTCAATTCAAAGGTACATCCATGTTAGGTATATAAAACTGAAGAGAATAGTAGATATGCAATGTCTATAAACATCATTTCTTCATATGTAACCTGAGGTAGTTTATCTGTAAAATTAGAGTACTTGAAACAGACTTTAGAACCAAAGCTTGGAGTTTGGTGATAAAATGATGATGTCAGCATTGACCTGATCCATGATTTTTAGCCAGTTATTGACAGTATTCTATTACTGCATTATTTAATAATATTGCTTTAGATATAAACATCACTTTTTACATATTTGGTGGTCGATTCTCCTATACAGTAATGCATATAATGACAACTTGGTAATTTTTGTGTAAAGTATCTGGTTATGCATTTTTTATAATCATATGCATGTAGGAAAATAATAAAGCACCCTTAAGATGACACAATATACAGAAAATGTGTCAGTATCGCAACCTGAAATACAGTTTTTATTTTGAGTATTAAACCTTGATTGTTAACCAGCATTTTTTAAATTTTACGTCAGGGTTCCCCAGTTCTGGACCTTTTAATTGTCAACATTTTAACAACATTTACTTTAAAAAATCCCAAACTGGATCACCATGAGTTTTTATTGGATTGGTATATGATGTGGTAAAATTATATTATTATATTACATTAGAAACACATATATTTTCTGCTGCCAATGCATAATTTTCAACAGAAAAAACTCACATTAAAAACGATCGAAACGTCACCTGATTAAATATTGTTTTATGTTGCCACTGATAATATAATGCTTATATGTGCCAATTTATATCCTCACGCATAATCGATTCAAACTAAAAGGTTTTTTCCATTGTTACATTTTTTACCTGTTTACAACACATCTATACATTTTTTTAAATATAAATTATCATTTAAGGAATGATTCTTATTTTGGTGCGGTTCATGCAGATTGGACGTGCACGCGAGAGCTGGCAAATCCATAAAGCGCGCGTTGTGGATGAGAACCTACCTACCTGGCATGTCATTTATGTATATAAAACAGAACAGTCCTAACATGGAATCTTGGGTGACTCTGGATGTGACAGGAGTTGGATTGACATTTTTCCATGTTGTTGTCTGTTGGCAAGGAAGCTGTCAATCCACCCCAAAGTATTCCTCTGATCCCACAGAGGCTCAATTTGGCTGAAAGCCATTAGTGGGGTACTTTGTCAAAAGCTTTTGAAAAAGTAAAGTAGGATTGCATCAATCTGCTTTTGATTTTTGAGACCTGCTGCAAGATCCTGGACAGTGTTTATCAGTTGCGACACCCATTACCTTCTACATGTATTCCAAAACCATTGTTGGTTGGTAGGGAGACTATTGTCATTTACCGGTAGATCCAGGAACTTCATAATGTGAAGTGAATGTGTACTGTGTACTACATGCTCCATTAGCTTGCAGCAGATGGATGTTAATGACATCGGACCATAGCTAACCGGACTGCTTCTGTCTTTTCTGAAAATAGGGGTTACTAGAGCATTTTTCCAGGTTTTTCATCAGGTACCTGGGCTGGTCGTGGGAGGCGTGAAAGCTGGGGCTATAGAGGGTGCCATCTCTTTGAGGAACTTTGACAATATCTGGTCCAGTTCTGCTGCCTTGTGCCGGTTGAGGTCCTCTGCAAGCTTCCTGAATCCTTCCACGTGAAACGTCAGCTGAGGGAGCAGAGAAAAAACTGCCAGGAGATCTGGGCCCAAATTTGGCAAGTTAGTGGTGTCCTCGTGGTGTGAAAAAAAAGGAGGAGAACTGGGTGTTCAGAAGCTCAGCTTTGGTGCTGGTTTCTGAATAACTGATGCTGTCTTTCTTCAAAGGCACAAGCCCAGAGCTATCATTCTTCATGCTCTTTATATAAGAATAGAGTTTCTTGTTTTTAATGGCCTTCTCACTAACCATATTGTGCACATACTCATTCCTGGCATTGCCTCACTGTTTCTGATTTGATTTCTGAATGTGTTTAAATGTTTCCAAATCCTTAAGCTGCTTGGTTTTCTGTGCTTTCTTGTATGCTCTCTTTTTCTGTCTTGTTAGGTGTTAAATGAGGCCGTTCATCCAAGGCTGGCTATATCAAGTAGATGTTAGTTTAGATGGAACAAATTTCTCAATAGCAGCTCTGTGCATTTGCTTTTAAAAAAATATACCAAAATGAATTGATAGGTGTTGTATTGTATTCTGCAGTAAATAATGATGAAAAACTGCTTAGATCTTCACTCATGGCAGTTATGTTGGCTATTTTCCATAAAAACATTTTGCGATGGGTTGGTTTCTGGTGTTTCGGTATGAGATTAGTGTCTATATTAAAAACCTATCGTGGTTACTTATGCCTGGGATGGGGTAGCATCTGTCAACCAGTGTTGATGAAGAAAATGTCCAGGATGTTTTCATTGTGTGTCTGAAAATGTTCTATCTGTTCAGTGCCTATATTATTGAGATGGTCTATTAAGGATTGGTTGACGGGAATTGAGTACTGATTATTTTTTATGTTGACCAGTCAATGTCTGAAAGGTTAGCATCTCCACCCTGCCAGATGACATGATCCTTAATAGCATGTTGTTGTCAGTTGGTCTATAGAAACAAGCAATTATTGTTGGTTTCTTCAAGCTTGTGATGTTTTATTATGCAGCAACAAACTCTGATGTGGTGTTATTATGAACTCCATAAAATCTGTGTCATGTTTGGCTATAATGGCAACTTTCACCATGTATGCCATTAAGACGAACTTGTCGGGCTACCAATCTGTCGTTTTCTGGGCAAAATTCCTATTCAGCAATATAGGGGTGGAGGCATGTTTCACTTGCTAAGATAATGTCGGGGTTAATTTACTCAAGAACTTGAAGAAGAGCCCAAAAAGCCTCTTTCTTCAATCAAATACTCTGAAAATTGATGACAATAACTAGCAACTTCTCATGCAGGGCTTTTAAAGCTAGTATCATGGGGCCTATAATGGGCCCCATTCCCAATGCCAAATAGGGACCATTTTTCCCAATTTCAAGGGAAAAATTCCAAAATTTCAAGAAAAAAATCTCATTTCAACAGAAAAAACTTTTTTGCCTATAAAATAGAAACAAACAAGAGATTCCATATAATCAAGGGACTTTTCAAATTACAAAATTTGTTTGTTTACTTTTGATCAGTGATCTGTGAAACCTACATTCCTTGAATCTATGTATGCAACCTGTGTAAATCCTGAGTATAACCTGCAAAAAAATCCCAATTTGTGTAGGGACCTTTTTCCCAAATACCCCTGAAAAAGCCCTGTCATGAGCTGTTTGGTTAGAGCGGTTTAGGCTAGGATGCATATTTTGGAGAGCCAAAATCTGAGCTCTAGTTAGACCAGTCTCAATAATTCAATGGCAAGTACAGACCCATTATCATACTGATTTTTTATATTTGTCGGACGACCATTGCATATATAGACAAGAGGGCCAATAGCCCTATCGCTCACCAAATTCTTGGATTCATGAAATGAAAGGTAGAAAATTATTCAAGAAAATAACAAATACACAGCTGACTTTGCAACAAATTAAATAACGGGCCTTATAGCATCACACAAAGATGTGTTTTCACATTTCATGAGATAACAATTCTACTTCATTTGCTGGTGTATTATAGCATTTCATACTGTTACACTTGCGTTTAATCCCAAGAAGCCTCTAGTCTTCAATCCATTACATAAATGCAAATAATCAGGGTAATTATGAGGACACATTAATGGTGCTTTATTAAACTATAACAAGAAAATTCTATTTTTAGTAACAGTATCTTGACCTTGGACCAACAGGCATGGGTATTGTACTCGACACACTGCCTTGAACATTTGTGCTAGTGACCTAGTTTTTGACCCCAGATGACCCATATTCAAAATTGTTCCAAGTAATTACTGGGACATAAGTCCTGACCAAGTTTTGTGACAATCGAAGCAAAAATGTGAACACTACAGTGTTAACAAGAAAATTCTATTTTTAGTAACAGTGACCTTGACCTTGGACCAACAGGCATGGGTATTATACTCGACACACTGCCTTGTCTTGGTGATCATTTTGTGCTAAGTTATTTTGAAATCCAATGAGAAATAACAATTAAACAGCCTAGACAAGATTTTTCTATTTTTAGTAACAGTGATTAGTTTTTGCCCCAAGAAGACCCATATTCGAACTCGTCAAAGTAATTAATGGGACATACATCATGACCATGTTTCGTGACAATCGGAGCAAAAATGTGACCACTAGAATGTTAACAAGAAAATTCTATATTCTATAGACCTTGACCTTGGACCAACCGGCATGGGTATTGTACTCAACACACTGCCTTGTCATGTTCAACATTTGTGCCAAGTTATTTTGAAATCCAATGAGAAATAACAAATTTCCTGCCAAAGACAAGATGATACTATTTTTTGTAACAGTGACCTAGTTTTTTGAACCAGATGACCCATATTCAAACTCGTCTGAGTAATTACTTGGAGAGACATCCTGACCAAGTTTCATGACAATCGGAGCAAAAATGTGACCGCTAGAGAGTTAACAAGAAAATTCTATTTTTAGTAACAGTGACCTTGACCTCTGACCAACTGACATGGGTATTGTACTCGACACACCTCCTTGTCATGGTGAACATTTGTGCTAAGTTATTTTCAAAACCAATGAGAAATAACAAATTTACAGCTAAGACATGATAATTCTATTTTTAGTAACAGTGACCTAGTTTTTGAACCGAGATTACCCATATTCAAATTCGTCTGAGAAATTGCTGGGACAGACATCCTGACAAAGTTTCATGACAATCGAAGCAAAAATGCGACAGCCTAAGAGTGTTAACAAGAAAATTCTATTTTTAGTAACAGTGACCTAGTTTTTGGACCCAAATGACCCGTATTAAAACTCGTCCAAGAAATAATTGGGACAAACATCCTGACCATGTTTCATGACAATTGGAGCAAAAATGTGACTGCAAGAGTGTTAACAAGAAAATTCTATTTTTAGTAACAGTGACCTAGTTTTTGGACCCAGATGACCCATATTTGAACTCGTACAAGAAATCATATGGCTAAACATCCTGACCAAGTTTCATGACAATCGGAGCAAAAATGTGACCACAAGAGTGTTAAAAAGAAAATTCTATTTTAAGTAACAGTGACCTAGTTTTTGGACCCAGATGACCCATATTCGAACTTATCCGAGAAATTGCTGGCAGAGACATCCTGACCATGTTTCATGATAGTCGGAGCAAAAATGTGACGACTAGAATGTTAACAAGAAAATACTATTTTTAGTAACAGTGACCTTGACTTTAGACCAAGCGATATGGGTATTTTACTTGAAACACCGCCTTGTCATGGTGAATATTTGTGCCAAGTTGTTTTGAAAACAAATGAGAAATAACAATTAAACAGCCATGACAAGATAATTCTATTTTTAGTAAAGACCTAGTTTTTGGACCTAGATGACCCAAATTCAAACTGTTCCGAGAAAATGCTGGGACAGACATCCTGACCAAGTTTCATGACAACTGGAGCAAAAATGTGACCGCTAGAGTGTCAACAAGAAAATTCTATTTTTAGTAACACTGACCTAGTTTTTGGACCCAGATGACCCAATATTCGAACTTGTCCGAGAAATCATTGGGACAAACATCCTGACCAAGTTTCAAAACAATCGAGGCAAAAATGTGACCGCTAGAGTGTTAACGAACTAATGCAGGATATACTAAAGGATGGACAGACTGATGGATGGACAACCTGGCGAATTTCTTCCGGAAGCATTAAAATGTGTATATATGGAGGTAAGGCTTAAAGACTGGTTTGGTCAAGATCAGGGCCAAAGACAATAAAACTAAGACTAGAGACCATACTCAATTCTCAAGCATCTGACTGCCAAAAACTGATACTAGTCTTAGAAAAAAAATCAAATGCATGAGTTCTGAGACCTCCTATTAATTTGCCAGTTTGTTTACATACACTGTATACAGCTGAGACCTCTCTTTAACCTTTCCTCCATATATACCCATTTTTACGCATCTGCGACAAGTGTAGATCCAGATCAGCCGGCACGTTCGTGCCATCTGATCAGGATCTGCAGTGGTCCCATTTGGTCAGAAATAACCTAATGAATCAAAAAGCGAACAGTGTAGATCCTGATAAGATGGCATGTATGTGCCGGCTGATCTAGATCTACACTGTTCGTCCACATGATAAAGTTGTGTCTATGAAGGAAAGGGTAAATATAGTCTGAACATTTTAAGAATGTGCTTTAAATTTGTTGTAGTTGCAAACAGTGAATAAAATATTAAGACTAGAATGTTGTGTTCCGCGGAACACATGTGTCGCCTGCATGGAAAAAGTTGAAATGTGGGCCTATATTTAATCATATATAATAAAAATATTTTATTTAAGTTGATTTCAATACTAAACCACTGAACACATGTGTCATCTAAATTGCATTTAAAAGGGGAATAACTGATACTATCATCTTCAAAAATTGGTTTGTAAATGCAGATGAGTTATTCAAAGTAATGAGTGAATTGAACAAGTACTTTCCATTTTACAGGCAACATTAAGTTGAATGTTTAAGTTGCATTTGAAAGGGGCATAACTAAAAAAATATTGAAACTGGAGTTATCATTCTTGTCGTCACAGATGGCAATGTTCATGCTTGATGATATATTCCAAGTATGAAGTGAATAGGACAAGTACTTTCAAAGTTATAGGCAACATTAAGTTTCAGGTTAAAGTTGCATTGAAAGGGGCATAACTCAAAAAATATTAAAACTGGTGTTATCATTCTTGTCATTACAGATGGCATTGTTCATGCTGATGATATATTCCAAGTATGAAGTGAATAGCCTGACAAGTACTTTAAAAGTTATAGGCAACATAAAGTTTCAGGTTAAAGTTGCATTTGAAAGGGGCATAACTCAAAAAATATTAAAACTGGAGTTATCATTCTTGTCGTCACAGATCACATTGTTCATGCTGATGATATATTCCAAGTATGATGTGAATAGGACAAGTACTTTCAAAGAAATAGGCAATATTAAGTCTCAAGTTAAAGTTGCATTGGAAAGGGGCATAACTTAAAAATAGTGAAATTGAGGTTATCATTCTTGTCGTCACAGATGGCATTGTTCATGCTGATGATATATTCCAAGTATGATGTGAATAGGACAAGTACTTTCAAAGTTATAAGCCACATTAAGTTTCATGTTAAAGTTGCATTGGAAAGGGGCATAACTCATAAAATAGTGAAAGAGGAGTTATCGTTCTTGTTGTCACGGATCACTGTGTTCAAGCTGATGATATATTCCAAGTATAAAGGGAATAGGACATGTACTTTCAAAGTTAAAGGCCACATTAAGTTTCATGTTAAAGTTGCATTTGAAAGGGGCATAACTCATAAAATAGTGACAGAGGAGTTATTGTTCTTGTTGTCACGGATCACTGTGTTCATGCTGATGATATATTCCAAGTATGAAGTGAATAGGACAAGTACTTTCAAGGTTATAGGCCACATTAAGTTTCATGTTAAAGTTGCATTTGAAAGGGGCATAACTCATAAAATAGTGACAGAGGAGTTATTTTTCTTGTTGTTTCCAAGTATGAAGTGAATAGGACAAGTACTTTCAAGGTTATAGGCCACATTAAGTTTCATGTTAAAGTTGCATTTGAAAGGGGCATAACTCATAAAATAGTGACAGAGGAGTTATTTTTCTTGTTGTCACGGATCGCTGTGTTCATGCTGATGATATATTCCAAGTATGAAGTGAATAGGACAAGTACTTTCAAAGTTATAGGCCACATTAAGTTTCATGTTAAAGTTGCATTTGAAAGGGGCATAACTCATAAAATAGTGACAGAGGAGTAATCGTTCTTGTTGTCATGGATCGCTGTTTATGCTGATGATATATTCCAAGTATGAAGTGAATAGGACAAGTACTTTCAAAGTTATAGGCCACATTAAGTTTCATGTTAAAGCTTGGGGACTACCGGACGCCGCCGACGGACAATAGCATCCCTATGTGTCTACCTGCTACCGCAGGCGACACAAAAATGCTTAACCCATTCCTCCATATATATATACCTTTTTTGCGAGGACAATCAGTGTAGATCCAGATCAGTCAGCATATCCCTACCATCTGAACAAAATCTACACTGTTAGCTTTTTTATTTGTTCAGTTAATTCTGACTAAAATGCAACCAGTGCAAATCCTGAACAGACTACATAAATGAGCCAGCTGATCTGGATCTACACTGTTGGCATTGCATAAAAATATGTATATATGGAGGAAAGAGTTAAAGACTGGGTTGGTCAAGATAAGGGCTAAAGACAATAAAACTGAGACTAGAGACCATACTCAATTCTCAAGCATATGACTGCTGAAAACTGATACATGTACTAGTCTTAGAAAAAAATCACATGCTGGAGTTCTGAGACCTCCAATTAACTTGCCATTTTTATACATACATGTACACCATAACCCTTTCCTCCTTATATACGCATTTTTACGCAGGTGGAACAAGTAGATCCAGATCAGCTGGCATATTCCTGCCATCTGATCAGGATCTGCACTGGTCCCATTTTAGTTAGAAATAACCTAATAAATAAAAAAGCGACCAGTGCAGATCCTGATCAGATGGTTTGGATGTGCCGGCTGATCTGGATCTACACTGTTTGCCCACGTAAAAAGTTGTGTATATGGATGAAAGGGTTAATAAAGTCTGAACATTTTGTGAATGTGCTACAAATTTGTTGTTGTTGTTGTTGTTTTATTTACAAATTTGAATAAAATATTCAGAAAAGCCTGATGTTCAGTGCTATAAATTACAAATGATTATTTGGTCAATATCCATAGAATATGTCAAAATTTACCCTATAAAAACTTCCAGAGCAAAGTTGCATAACACAGATCTAAGCAGGAAAGTTCAGTAGTTCATTCATTGACCAGCAACCAGAGAATTGAACTTCATAATGCATTCTTATACATCTTAATATAGCTGAAGACGGGTAGAACTATTGAAATTTTGTCACTTGAAATTTTCACTCTGCTACTAAAAATTTTTGTTTCAAATTTTATCACTGAACAACCAGTGAATGAATTGTTCAGGAAAGATTGAATTTTTAGATGGTATAAAGTTTGTGCCAAAATCTGGTTAATAACTATAGAAAATCAAAGGTTAAAAACAGAATTTAAAAGAAAAAAAAATTGAAAACCCAAGGGCGGGGCACCTGGGCAATTCAAGAACATGATTTTAATAATTTGAGTAGAGATCATTAATATCAATATTCATACCAAATTTGATGACAATCAGATAAACTAGAATTATCACTGAAAGTGATTAAATACCCCCACATGTATGCTTGATAATTGAACTGGGAATGCTTCGAATCAATGGCATAATGTGCCCCACTTTCAATCCAAAGTGTCGTCTTCACAGTAGCCACATATACAGTAAGTTTCATCACAATATCTCATTCCTTCTAAATTTATTGAGCAGAAATGGTTTGAATATGTTAGTAACAGTGGCCTTTATCTAACTTTTATCTAAGAACTGTGCGCCAAACATTGTTTATGAGAAATCATCCAGAAACCATTTTTTCTATTTTTAGTAACAGTGACCTTGACCCCATCAGGCCCAATTTCAATACAAAGTTTCGTCTTCACAGACACTACCTATATAGCAATTTTCATCACAATATCTCATTCTGAACCAAAGTTATTGAGCATACAGTTTATTTTCTATTTTTAGTAACAGTGACCTTGACCCCACAGGCCTTGAATCCCAAAAGTCATCCTCACAAAAACCAACAATACACCAAATTTCATTTAAGAATCTCATTCCAAGCTATAGTTACTGAGTGGAAACGAAGTTTTGAAGTTTAAATAACAGTGACCTTGACCTTGAACCAACAGGCCCCAAAGTCAAACCTAACCTATATCTTGTTATGCTACATCTGTGTCCCAAAAAATAATTAAATCTATGAAGTATTTCATGAGTTCTAGTCCAGAAACAATTTTTCTTTTTTAAGTTACAGTGACCTTGACACTGACCCCTCAGGCCCCAAAGTCGAACTCGACCTGTATCTTCTGATATTACATATATGTACCAAAAAAGGATTTAATCTGTGAAGTTTTTCATGAGTTATCATCTGGAAACCGGTTGAAAACTGTGGCCTCTATCGCGTTAACAAAGAAAATGTTGACGGACGACGGACATCTGGTCCCCCTCTGATCACAATAGCTCACTCACAAATAGTTTTGCTATAGTTAGACTTGAATGACAGTGTTGAACATGATAATGAATCACTGTCTAGGGACAAGATGGTTAGCAGGTTAGGTGTGAAAATTTATTAGACAGACAGTGTTTATTTTCACTTTTGGGGGGAAGGGGGTCGCAGCCCTTTGGAGGGGGAAAATTGCGACAGGAACAATGGATAGGGGGAATATTTGGAAGATACTTGCAGCTGTAAAACACAACAAAACAAAGTTTCACTAATCTTTTGCATTTTGCTTTGCTAACACTGTTGTACAACCAAGTAAATCTTGCCTCATATTTCCCAGAGTTGAATTTTCTTGCATCAGAAAAAATTAAGATTCATCATCTTCACTATCATTTTCACTATCACGATTTTACACATTAGCAGAACAAATTGAACCGTCCGTAACAGACTCCAGCAAAGGGGGAATTTTTTATTGGATGTGGGGGAAAAATCTATTTTGAGGGGGAAATAGGGCCCAATTTCTCCAAATAATTGGCATAAAAAAACACTGACAGCAGAGAGCAATTCCAACTTACTCTGTATGGCATTGTAGATTGCCGTTGGCATCAGCAGGTATCTTTAAGCCCTGGTCACAACCCGCCGTGCGTCTTTTTTGTCCGTACATGTTCTGCAGAGGTACGTTCACTGCGTTTTTGGGTCAGACGTGGCAAGAGCAGGGAGGACGCACGTCACACTCACGGGTTGCGCAAGGTGTGAGTATGTGGCCCGCACGCTATGTCTAGGGGTAAAAGCATGCGTGCATCGTACGTTCCCTAGTTGGTAAGTGAGTTGTACGTGCTGACAAAGTGCTTACAATGCCAAATCTCCGGGCGATTTCCATTTCAATGTACAGAGACAGTACTGTTCACGTACGGTGTTCGTACTCGCTTGCACGTTGTGTGTGCAAGTGCAGTGAACATGAGTTTATTTCAGTGGCTGTTGGTTGATATATATAAGGACAACCTATTGACGCTCCCTAGAAACCACAGCTGCCGCTGCCTTGAAATGCCCCCCCCCTTCAACATGAGATATTGCAAATTCTGCTGATGCAAAAACAACTTGCAGTGGCACGACAGGAACATGATGTGCTATTACTTGCAGTTCTACGGGAGATGGAGAGGCAACAAGACGCCCGACACAGGAGATGATGGGTTTGTCCATGGATTGAGAGGAGGAGGCTTTTCGGACAGTACGAAACGTTGTTTCAAGAGCTCGAGCGTGAATCGAGAGGTTATTTTGTTAGATACATCAGAGTAAATCCCGATTTCTACGGGTCGGGTGCACACCGTGCGTTGTAAGTGCGGAGCACGTACTTGCTCGGTAAGGTTGGCCTGAGTTCTGTGCACGTTTTAGACAGCTTAACTGAGGAAGCACGGACCACACACTTAGTATGTGCACGGTACGGAAATGGGATATTTTGAAAAGAGGCACGAAGGCAGTGCGTTATGCGCTCGTGGACGTACAGGGCACGCACATCACCCGTACAGGGGGAGAATCCGTAGCCAGCACGCAGATCGAACACAGAGAAAGTTTTGCACGCACTAAAAATGCTACAGCGTGTCTGCGTGCTCCCAAATCCGTACGGAGGCGTTACTCACCACGTATGTTTCTCTGAATTTGGCCTAAGTTTTCGCAAGTAGACAGCACGCACTGACACGTACGGCGGGTTGTGACCGGGGCTTTAGGGAACTGTTATTCACAATTCAAACTCTAGATAGATCGTTCTTGACAAACGTACACATGCTTTTGCCACATTCAAGGGTATTTCATTTAAGGCCCAGTTACACAGACGGTCGGTGCCCAATCGGTTGTTTTAGTTTACGTTAGTCGCTGTTTTGATCGGTTGTCATGCGTTATTTTATTTCTGGTTTTCTGTGTAACCAGCCATCATTGATTGACAAGTGTTCATCGGTTAAACAGATTTTACATGGGTTGCTGGTAAACATTAAATCTCATCTGTTTGTTCTATCGATGGTAAGTATTAGTTGATCGGTTGCTAATCGGTGGCCCATTGGATATATCGGTTGTAGACAGGTTGTCGATCGGTGAAATCAGTTGTAGACAGGTTGTTGATCGGTGATGATCTGTTGTACACAAGTTGTCGATCAGTTATTTGCAAAACATTTTCACCAATCGAGAATTTTAAACATGTCTAAAAAGCCAGATCAGTTATTTTTCACCGATGAAACTCAACTTTCCCCAATAAGAATTGACAAGTGGCAAACACTTGAAACAGGTGACCAATAGTTGATATCGGTGGTAAATCCCTTGTCATCGGTTCCAGGGTTCACTCCATTATTTTGCTAGAAAAACTACCGATCGATCACCGATGGCTCTGTGTAAAACCCCAGTTACACAGAGCCATCGGTGGTCGATCGGTAGTTTTTTTAGCCATATTAATGAGTGAACCGATGACAACGGATTGACCACCGATATCAACTATTGGTCACCTGTTTGCCACCTATCAATTGCTGCTGGGGAAAGATGAGTTTCGTCGGTGAAAAATAACCGATCGGGATTTTTAGACATGTTTAAAATTCTCGATCGGTAAAAATATTTTACAAATAACCGATTGACAACTTGTCTACAACCGATCGTCACCGATCGACATCCTGTATAAAACCGACATCACCGATCGACAACCTGTCTACAACCGATATATCCGATGGGCCACCGTTAAGCAACCGATCAACTAATACTTACCACCGATGGAAAAAAAAGATGAGAATTAATGTTTACCAGCAACCCATGAAATATCTGTTTAACCGATGAACACTCGTCAATCACCGATGGGTGGTTACACAGGAAAACAAAAATAAAATAACGCATGACAACCGATCAAATCAGCGAGCAATTTAAATTAAAATAACCGATTGGGCACCGACCGTCTGTGTAACTGGGGCCTAACTGGGGTTATATATAATGTTCAACAGTTTTATAGTTACAAGTCCTGCCTTTCTCATGCCTAATTCCCACGTATGGATAATTTTCAATAATGTTTAAATAATGAAAAATACCTCATCATTGCCATTGATAAAAGTCACTTAGTCAGACAAGATGAAAACGTGGTGCTGATTTGCCGGCTAGAAGTTAAGATTAAGAATGCATGGTTTCACAAAGGCTTCGAGAGTTAACAATTGTTTTTCTAGCGATTACATATAACAGTTAAAAGCATGATATTGAAGTGACAATCATTAAAAATTAGTTTACCATTGAAAAACAGTGTAATTCTTTCCTCTGACATGTTGAACTGCTTTTTGCAAGTACTGAAGTAGGTCAGTGTTTTTATATAGTATTAGTAAACACACAGGCGCGTAGGAGTTGGAAACGCAGGAACACAGTTTTTGAAATGTGATCTTACTGTAGCTTGTAGTATTTAGGTTCTATAATGACGAAAACATTGTATATACACCGAGCACTACATATTATTTTATTATAAATTAATACCTTATAATATCGACATATTACTGCTGTCCTGCCAAAATCACCTCTATCGCGCCCCCACTGTTCAGATAGATCATACACACCTGGGTCTTGTTATTAATTTTCATACACGCCCATTTTAGGAGTAGGCGCAGGCCACATACTTATTTCATTTCCACAACATAAATTTGGCACCAATTGATACATGCAAGTGCACCGAAATACCGTTATTTTGGCAGCACTGATCACATTTAAGCGAAAACTTTTGGACTATTTTCTCTCAAGCTCCGCCTCTTCGCCTGATTCGTATAGTAAGTGTGTAATTCGGTAAGTCGCGGGAAACCTTTAAAACTACTTTAAATAAAACAACAGACTTTTCCCCAGCCGTTACACTTGAGCGATGGTCCAAATAAAAATAGCACAAGAAATGTCAAGAGCGCATGCGCGCGGCGGACGATGACGGAGGGTGTTACTAATCACCCCAGGACACCCCACACCACCCCAAGACACCCCACACCACCCCAAGACACCCCAAAATAGTAAAAATAAATAATTATATTTATTATAAATATATTTAAATGTGTCACAAAAGTCAGAACTATTGGTTTCTTTAATTATAAATTGATAGATTTGAAAGAATGCTGGTTTTAACAATGAATAACTGAAAGCCCCCTTCAGATATCAGACAGA
Source organism: Corbicula japonica (assembly GCA_038501625.1). Taxonomy (NCBI): domain Eukaryota; kingdom Metazoa; phylum Mollusca; class Bivalvia; order Venerida; family Cyrenidae; genus Corbicula; species Corbicula japonica. The sequence goes on from JAZAYU010001465.1 coordinate 37,891, forward strand.
TCCTTGTATGACTCACATGTTAATTTAAGGATGCACCAGAGACCTTAAAAGTATCTCTCATTCAAAGAAACATTAGAGAAACATAAGCTGAAAAAAATACTGCTTTTATTTTGTTTCGTTTAACGAACAGACAGCTTATTTCTTAATGCATGTATTACACGTGAATATGTTATCTCCCTTTGGTGGCTAAAGACCCCAAGACACATTATTAAGACACCAGGACACGTTAGAAGTGACACAGGACAAGTAAAAATGATCAAGTGCAAAAGAGACATGCATTATGTTATCTTTGCTGTTAAGTTAAAAATAACAAACTGACAGATACCTGCTTTTTTTATGGAGATATATTGTTTCTGCTACCTTCGCTGATGATGAAAAGAAAGACCCCAAGACTCGTCAGAAAACATCCGGACCAATCAGATGCACCTTAAAAGTATCTCTCATTCAAAGAAACATTATAGCAACATAAGCTGAAAAAATACTGCTTATTTTTTGTTTCGTTTAACGAACAGGCAGCTTATTTCTTTATGCATGTATTACACGTGAATATGTTATCTCCCTTTGGTGGCTAAAGACCCCATGACACATTAGTAAGACACCAGGACACGTTAGAAATGACACAGGACAAGTAAAAGAGACATGCAATTTGTTATCTTTGCTGTTAAGTTAAAAATAACTGACAGATAATTGCTGTTTTTATGGAGATATATTGTTTCTGCTACCTTCGCTGATGATGAAAAGAAAGACCCCAAGACTCGTCAGAAAACATCCGGACCAATCAGATGCACCTTAAAAGTATCTCTCATTCAAAGAAACAGTAAAGAAACATAAGCCGAAAAGATACTGCTTATATTTTGTTTCATTTAACGTACAGACAGCTTATTTCTTTATGCATATATTACACGTGAATATGTTATCTCCCTTTGGTGGCTAAAGACCCCATGACACATTAGTAAGACACCGGGACACGTTAGAAATAACACTTATTTCGTATTTCAACTTCCAAGAGGTTTTCTCAGACTTGGATGTGACTTGATATCGGAAAAGAACCATATCCGCGGATATGCGTGACAACTACCGAAAGATAATGTAAAAGTACTCAAAATAATTAATTAATTGATAAATACAGATGCATAAGTCTTACTCGGGAAACGCTTCATTGAGAGTATTTCGTTATATAGCTGTACTATTACGTTATTACTGAATATTCTATTTAATGAATAACTTTAACCTTGCAATCAAAATACAGTAAAATGTAAAGGTTCAGCTACATCCAGGCCACACCACGTGGAGGCACTCTCTTTATGGCCCTTTTTTGAAATTTTGAAATTCGCCAAAGTTTCTAAATAGACAGAAATATGAATTTTCTTATTTTTATTTTGAAAATGTAATTATCCTAAAATCAAATTTTCTATACTGATTTTATGTTTGGAAAAAATATATACATATAAAATACAAAATTTTACAGTTTAAAAGAAATACAGTTCAAACCCGTTGTGTCGAAGGCGTCGGGACCGTACATTTTAATTCGAGATATCCGAAGTTCTACACATCCGAATCAGCGCCAAATGCACGAATATCATACCGATATGTTTCTAATGCTGACTGATTGTGAATGCTAGATAGTCCTCGTTTATGAACATTTCAGGTACCGGTAATCAATAAGTTTATCAAAACAGAACAGAAACAATATATTAACTTGATAATAAATAATACATGTTAAAAAAAGCATCATCGTTAAGTTTCGGTGTTTGTGTAACATCGTCGTCGTCTCTCGTTATTTATTTATTACGTAAACTAATTCAAATTAATATTGTTGAGTGAGAATTGATTCTGTTTGGATCATGCTTTTGCATGTGTTGTCCTAAACGAATGAACTCATATTTTATTTTATTGGCCTGGAGGTCACAAGGTCATGCACGATTACTTAAATTAATTGTTGCCGTACCGTAAAATTAATTCGAGATAACCGATGTTTCGACTTAAGCGAGTTTGACACAACGAGTGTGAACTGTAATACAATTGTTAATTTAGTCTTAGCATATTTTAACAAAATATGAAATGAAAAGGCTATTTGCTATGTACACGAGGTTCTTCTACACTTTGTTCTTAACTACATGACAGCACTACACTACAATACATTACACTCCGATATTCGTTTTAGGTGACTACCGACTTTGACGTGTTATTCGTTATCGGCCTCAACCACTGCAATGTCAAAACAAATTATTGGCACACATTATCACTCCGAAGATGGAGCACCCAACAACAGGTAAAGACGTATGTGTGCCAGAAAGAAAGTATAATCGTCATTTATTTTTTTTGCCTTTTTGTCACTTTTGTCTTCTGCACTAAATTTAAACACTAAATTACATATGTACACTACAAATCTAAAATACTTTACACACCTACATTCACAGACTGTCATCTTCGATGCGCAGTGCACCGCAACCCGTCATGGGTGACAACCGACTTAATGTGTTTTATTAGTTATTGACCTCTACCACAGCACTTTATTTGTTCGTTATATGCCAAAACAAATTACTGGCACACATTATCACTCCGAAGATGGAGCACCCAACAACAGGTAAAGACGTATGTGTGCCAGAAAAAAGTAATAATTATCGCCCATCCGTCTCTACAACGTTTTGCTTTCACCGTCAAGTAATCATTTTATTTCGCGCCGGTTTTATTTTCGCGAATTTTTATGATGAATTATCGCAAATTACTGGCACACATTATCACTCCGAAGATGGAGCACCCAACAACAGGTAAAGACGTATGTGTGCCAGAAAAAGTAAGAATGAGCGCCCATCGGACATTTTATTTCGCGCTGGTTTTATTTTCGCTTCTGTGGTAATTTATGTCACCTTAACGAATTATCGATCTTTCATTTATAGGGCGCCTTCTTTGTCCAGGTTTTTTTGCCGTTCCCTTGACATGTCACAGGTGCGCGAATTTAATATGGCATTTTTTGTAGGTTACCACGGAATACTATTTGGCACCTGGGGTACAGCGCGGTTCCAGACAACTGGTTATACACCTGGGAAGTCCTTTACAAAAGATATTCGAATACACCATACCTTGTCAACTGTCATACCGGGGCAACGTACTGTGTATCGTATGGTGGATTTCCGTAGTTTACAGGTGTTCAGCGGTGTTGCTCAATGTCATTTTTGAGCAGTAATAATTTATTTTTAGTTTATTACTTTAATCCTTAAATAAATAAATTTGAATACACCATATTTTGTCTGATTAGTATAATTATGGACTTGTTAACACTGTAATGAAATATGGATTTTGCCAAAAAAATATTAAAAACTTCAACAACTTATAACTAGCAATTGTGTGTACTAAGTATTCGCTGATACTGTAGACAGTTAGTTTTTAAATCATTAATGCGCAGTGTCAGTCAGCAAGTGTGGTGGCATTGCCGCAACAATTTGACACATTAATCCCTTAAACGCTTTGTCGGTCAATGTAAATTTATTTCATACACTGAATCGCCTTCATGTCATGCAAATGTGACAGTTCTTTTATATTTTTCAAAATATTAATTAAATTGGTTATTAAAAAGAAGTTCGCTTTAATAATTTCTAATGTTCATTAAATAACGTTTCATGTCACGTCCCGGAGTATAAAGAATTACCAAAAAATCATCCAGTGCGCTAGATAAAACCATATTAAGTAGTCGCTGATACTGTCAAAAGTTAGTTTTTAAATTATTAATGCGCAGTGTTAGTCAGCAAGTGTGGTGGCATTGCCGCAACAATCTGACACATTAATCCCTTAAAAGCTTTGTCGGTAAATGTTAATTAATTTCATACATTTAATCGCCTTCATGTCATGCAAATGTGACAGTTCTTTTATATTTTCTGGACGAATGATGGGTCATAATATATTATTACTATGTAATTGACGGTTCTAGTGGGTTTCTGTTTTACAAGTGGGCGATTTCGTGTCTATAAAGTAAATAATGATTGTATAACCATTTTTTGTAGGTCTTTTTCTGTTGTTAAGAATAATTGTGACTCATCCCCATCCCCTCCCATTCCCCCCCCCCCCACCCCCCCCCCCCTGGTTTACGGGATCAAGATGCTGAATATAGAAAGTTAGTATAGATTTTTCATCCTGAAAGTACCAAAGGAATTGCCATGTACGTGGTAGGACAATTTTGAAAGATAATGTTGAATTTATATAGAGCAAATTCATTTAATGTGGTTAGTGCTATGCTAATACCTGCATGAACTCTTACACCCAACATCTAACTTCTTTAAATGTCGTCCACATATAACACGTCTGTGTTATACTTTTCTTGTTCAAAATATTAATTCGAGTTAGTTTTCATGGTTATTAAAAAGAAGTTCGCTTTTATAATTTCTAGTGTTCGATAAATAACGTTTCATGTCACGTACCGGAGTATAAAGAATTACCAAAACATCATCCAGTGCGCTAGATAAAACCATATTTACTCAAAGACCAAATAATCTAAAACTCTTTGAACTTCCTTGCATGCTAGGACCAAGTTTTCAATTATGTATGATTTTTTCCTGATTTGTGAAGGTATGATATTTGCTACAGCTATATTAATATAACCAACACTAACCATTTCATTTCATGTGTGATTTTTTTGGTATAATGTAAAAATGTATCATTGTATACTCATGTATAAGCCCTTTTAGAAGCCTTATACAACACGTACAAGATCGTATACCTTCTTTAAACGTCTATTCTTTTACTTTGTTATAATTGGGTTTGTTATTATTTATTACAGTTTATTTACTCGGGAATATTGGATTTAGATTATGTTTCTACGTAAATTTTAAGCAGTGACATGTACAAAGAGGAAATGGACCCAAACGGACACTGCATAATAGTGTTATTTCATGCTGTGAATTACCCCTATACGCTCCGCCTTATTTTACTGCCCGTTGAACCACTCTGTTTGTAGCTCCGCCTTAACTTAATTAGCCGTGAAATCTTCATTTTATCATTGGTTTAAAAGTACGTTGATGTCACGTGGTAGGGCGTATGCGCGTACTTACACCAATTATTGTGGACAAAGTGGTGTAATACTGTTAAATGGTCAAATAAGGTCCACTTATTATCTATACAGTAGTTCCACCCCTTTGTTCTTCATATCATTTACAATAGATCCTAGTCTATGTCTGGCACCCTGCACTCGGCGTTAAAGTCATTTCCTCCTAAATTGATAAACACATACCTGGAATAAAAACAAAAATGAAATTTATGTGTATTTTATCAAGTTAGTCAGATTTCATAAAAATAAATTAATACATATAGGTGCATACACATTATACAATGTGAAATTAATTTATAAACTAAAATTAAGGAAAATGATTTTTTGTAACATTTTTAATCATTAATGTTTCTAAATTTGATTGGAAATTGTTCATCGGGCTACGATGGTGAACAACTAGGAATTAATATTTTGCTGTGATATCTTTATGTTTCGCGAGACAGATATAATCACGCATTGTTTTCGCCACTTGATATTTCAAACTCAACATGTGAATAAATAGTGCAATTTTAAACGGTCTATCTCTCTTTAAGGTGGTATCATTTGTCACAATATAGTTAAATTGGGGGAGTGTGGTTTCCTATTTTCATAAATTTCATGTTATTTAATAATTATAAATCTTCTTATTACTTCAGATATCAATTATAGGGGATTTAAATGTTACAGGTCAATCAGGAATTTTAAAAATAGAAATATGAAACAATTTCTCGCACTGAGTGTAGCCTTATTGCCGGGAGTCCAAACTTCCAAATTATCCACCGTAGTATTAAACTACAGTAAAAGGAAGGTTGTCTATATCAAGGTTAACAATGTCTTGGAACATTATTGTGACAAATGATACCACCTTCATTTTGTAGCTCTTCACTGCATTTGTTTGTTAGAGTTCGGTAAAATATAATAAGCATGAAATCATCATGTAAAATATATATTATAGAAAAGCAATATAAAAAATTATTATTGCCTGGAACACGTTGTTGCTTAACACGTGACCTGCCACGAGTCGGTACTATCAGCAGACGGCAATATGAATAAAATTAATGCATTTTAGCACTACGACATGTATTAATCATCGTTATACGTTTTGAAATATTGTTTCAGCAAACGCATTGTGTTTCCATGAATTAGGTATACTTTTAATGTGACTGTTAGGTCCTGAGGTTATCTTACCAGTCTTGGGGTATTTCTGATGTATCCTTGTAGGCATTCAGTCAATCATTGGTAACAATCAGCATGTAAACAAATAAAATCCTATCTCTAATAATAAAATCAACATTAATTTAGGCTAATATGTCCCCTAAATTTATTTTTTTAATGATATATAGCGATTTTGTAGAGTCTTGGGGTCTTTAGTCACCAAAGGGAGATAACATAATATATATATATTGTCATATATATGCAAACAGAAATAAGCTATCAATTCGAGAAAGCAAACAAAATATTTGTAATAAATATTGTTTCAGCAAATGCATTGTGTTTCCATGAATTAGGTATACTTTTAATGTGACTGTTAGGTCCTGAGGTTATCTTACCAGTCTTGGAGTATTTCTGATGTATCCTTGTAGGCATTCAGTCAATCAATGGTAACAGTCAGCATGTAAACAAACAAAATCCTATCTCTAATAATAAAATCAACATTAATTTAGGCTAATATGTCCCCTAAATTTATTTTTTTAATGATATATAGCGATTTTTAAGAGTCTTGGGGTCTTTAGTCACCAAAGGGAGATAACATAATATATATATATATATAAATATATTGTCATATATATGCAAACAGAAATAAGCTATCAATTCGAGAAATCAAACAAAATATTTGTAATTAATATTGCTTCAGCAAATGCATTGTGTTTCCATGAATTAGGTATACTTTTAATGTGACTGTTAGGTCCTGAGGTTATCTTACCAGTCTTGGGGTATTTCTGATGTATCCTTGTAGACATTCAGTCAATCAATGGTAAAAATAAGCATTTAAACAAATAAAACACTATCTCTAATAATAAAATCAACATTAATTTAGGCTAATATGTCCCCTAAATTTATTTTTTAATGATATATAGCGATTTTTTAGAGTCTTGGGGTCTTTAGTCACCAAAGGGAGACAACATAATATATTTATTGTCATATATATGCAAACAGAGTAACAATCA
>JAZAYU010001466.1:0-45070 GCA_038501625.1 Corbicula japonica
ATGTAAAAAGTGCATGTATAGTTGATAGCGGGCTTGTAAAAGCTTCATTCCGACATCAACCAGTCGATGTTTAACAACAAACTTAATGCAACAGTGTGATTCTCACGCCGTATAAAACCCCTATGAATATACTATATTTTCCTTGTTTTGGCAGTTTTTCAACTACATAAAAGAATAGCTACGCACTTGCAATATAATGAGAACTTATATAATACAAAGTGGACTTGTTGAAGCTTCAATTTGTCACCAACATATTGAATTTTGATACAAAACTGAATGCACAATTATGATTCTCACGCGGTATGTCAATCGTGCGAAAATTACGGCCCAGAGAAATAAAGCTATTACTCAATTAATATAGGTTTCTTTCCCACACTTGTATTGTCCATATATGATTAAATCCTGTAAACAAATAAGAAAAGATGACTGAAATTCGATAAAGTTATTATTGCTACCAGTTCTGCTATTGCACTTGATTCCCATGTAACGGATGCACGTATTTTCCTTATTTAGGCAGGATTTTTAACAAAATAGGAATAGCTACGCACCTGCAATGTAAAAAGTGCATGTATGATTGAAAGCAGGCTTGTTCAAGCTTCATTTTGACATCAACTAATCGATGTTTAACAACAAACTTTATGCAACAGTGTGATTCTCACGCCGTATTTAAACCGTATGAAAATATATATTTTTCTTATTTTTGGCAGTTTTTCAACTAAATAAAAGAATAGCTACGCACTTGCAATCTAAATGGCACTTATATCATTAAAAGCGGACATGTTTAAGCTTTAATTTGACACCAACATGTTGAATTTTGACACAAAACAGAATGCACAAGTGTGATTCTCACGCGGTATGTCAACCGTGTGAATATTACGGCACCCGCGTAATAATCACACGCGTGGTAATATTACCACGCGTGTGAAAATTACGCGACACCGGTCTACAGTTTTAGTTTTATGATCTTAGGCCCAGGCCCAGAATCAGTTTGGTTGTCTGCTAACTTGTTCTTAGTGATTATACTAAATAGACGACTTATAGAGTTCTAGCGCATTTTCTTGAAAAGTTTTTTAGCGTGTTTTATGTCTGTTTGCAGGATTTTACCTGCAGCTATATCTAATGGCTTGGTGGTTTGGAATTAATTAGCAAACAAGGCTTGTTTGGTTTTAATTACTTTTCAGGAATGGATGAAAATGTGCTGTTACAAGTGTAAATATCGAGGTGCACCGAAACCTGTGCTAGACAACGTGAGCAGTAATATTCATTTCCATTACTGCCTATGAACAGGCTCTACCAAACTGAGACTTCAATATTTTTTTCGTGTTCGGTGGCTTTCAAAGTTCCGCTTTAATCTTTTTCATAGGAGGTAAGGTTGTACATTTTAAACCAAGTATAAAGGTTTTCTGTTTCGGCATTTTTTATGTCCGAAAGTTAATGGTGTCATGTGACTGTCACCTGATCTGTCATGTGTCACCTGATCTGTACATTTTCTCAAGGGAATAATAACCATATGAACATTTTCACGTGGACTGTGCATTTTCTTTGGGAATCATTTCCTTTTAAAAGTTTTCAACTGATATGTTCATTTTCTCTAAGGAGTCATTACCAAATGAAAATTTTCTCGTGATCTTTACTTTTTTTCTCCGAGCAATTATTAACATTTGCCGTCGATGATTAAAACGCGGAAACGCTTATCTCTTATTCGTCCTCCCTCTGCAATCCTCAAAACCTGATGTGTTGCAAATTATGAAAAATGAAACGTGCTTTTTATCTATATTTAAGACAATATTGTATTAGCTACCATAAAATTAATTCCTGATGTTTGCTTTTAAAGCTAGACAGTGTATCCGCAGGGTCTGTTTCTATCTTATTAAGTATAGCTGACATTTTACGTCTGCTTTTTTCTTGGAAAAATAAAACCTACTCAATGTGTATAATTTGTTATATTTCAAACATACCTTTTATGTGCAGTTGTACTTGGGTTATTGATCTAAACTCTGGCCTCACGACCTCTTTATCATATAAATAGTACTTATTTACACGCCTGGCACTGCAATTACCCTTTCATACGCGAAGTTATGACTGTTTGTGGATTTTGCGAATTAATCTATCCCTGAGTTACAAATCACAAATAATATAAGACAATCTAAGAACCCCCACCCCCCAAAAAAAAACAACAAAAAAAACAAAACAAAACAAAACAAAAAACAAATGAATCGTATTTAATGCTTCATTAATACCTTAAAATTGTTTAAGATCGTCATTTATAATCTTTTACTAACCGTGTTACAGTGGTATCCTTACATTTCGCGGTGGTTTTGTTTTTCGCGTATTTCGCCCTAGCGAAATCAAACCATTGGCTATCTCTTCTAGTGAGAATAATACAAGTGGGCGAATTTATGCCCGCGCGAAAATGTCATTTATGTATTTAGCGCGAAATTTGATCCCGTGAAATTAAATGATACCACATTTTATGTCAATGATTTTGCACTTCTGTTAGACATTATTTCCAATTCATTGTCTGGCTGAGGTTAGCCGCTGAATTGCATGACTGCTGATTTTCCAGAATATATAAGGTTTCTGTCCGTTATGTCGGAAGTTAAATGGCATCTGTTTGGAAACAAACCACATGAATTTATACACTATGTTTATATCATTCACTGTTTATTTTAAAATTGGCATGGTAAGGAAAAAAAATTCTGGCATCTTAGGCGTTTTGTGTATCCTGCGATAGCAGGTAGACACATATGGATCCAATATCCTGGCGTCGTCTTCGGCGGCGTCATCTCTTAGTCCCCCAACTTTAACATGAACACTTAAATAATGTTGCCCTTTACTTTAAAGTACTTGACTTTTCACCTAATACTTGTAATACATCATCTGCATGAATAAAGCAATTGGCGACAACAAAAGTGATCACTCCTGTTTCAGTTTTTAAGTTATGCCCTTTTAACATGAAACTTAATTTTGGTTGTAACTGAAAGTACTTGTCCTATTCCCTATGTACTTGAAAAAATATATCATCTGTATGAACAAAGCCGTATGTGACAACAAGAATGATAAGTCCTGTTTCAATATATTTTAGTAATGCCATTGCCAAATGCAAATTTGTGTTCGATGGAACACAAATATCTAGTATAGTTATAATACTAACAATGTTTGATATAATATTAAGATGTTCTCCCAAAATATCTGATTATGAATAATGTCTGCTTTACTGCCTTTTTATTCGCGACAGTATTGTCAAATCAAATAAAGTGTAATTTATAATAATTTTGAATTTTCTGTGCTATGCACATGTTTGTTTTTTAATCGGGTCAGTAAAGTCAAGCGTTGTCATCAAGACAAACCGGCTATTAAATATCCGGCGAATAACTGTAATATTCAATTCTTGCAAGAAATTGAACTGCTTCATGCGTACTTCACTTCGGTAGGAAATAGTGTTCGTTCTGCCATAATGGAAGTCCCACCCTGAGGAATATTTAGTCTCTTTCCATTTTAAGGAGGTCGATACGCTCTCCCGTGATTCATGTTTGGTGAAAGATTTTAGCATAATCAAATAGAGATAAGTAATGTTTGTAACGCATAGCAACGCATAACGAAAATGCATTAGAATATCAACTCGGTGAAATGAACTCCATCTGTATCTCCAGCTTTAACAATACCATTCTTCACTATGTTTGTTGAAAACAGAAATGCAGTGTTTAATAATTTGGCGTAGTAAAAGATATTATTGGAAATTCCAAAGCTACGGAACATGACGAATATGAAAGAATTGTAGGCTCGTTTTGGTTAAGCCTGTTCATGGGCAGTAATGTCTGTTTGCAGGATTTTACCTGCAGCTATATCTAATGGCTTGGTGGTTTGGAATTAATTAGCAAACAAGGCTTGTTTGGTTTTAATTACTTTTCAGGAATGGATGAAAATGTACTGTTACAAGTGTAAATATCGAGGTGCACCGAAACCTGTGCTAGACAACGTGAGCAGTAATATTCATTTCCATTACTGCCTATGAACAGGCTCTACCAAACTGAGACTTCAATATTTTTTTCGTGTTCGGTGGCTTTCAAAGTTCCGCTTTAATCTTTTTCATAGGAGGTAAGGTTGTACATTTTAAACCAAGTATAAAGGTTTTCTGTTTCGGCATTTTTTATGTCCGAAAGTTAATGGTGTCATGTGACTGTCACCTGATCTGTCATGTGTCACCTGATCTGTACATTTTCTCAAGGGAATAATAACCATATGAACATTTTCACGTGGACTGTGCATTTTCTTTGGGAATCATTTCCTTTTAAAAGTTTTCAACTGATATGTTCATTTTCTCTAAGGAGTCATTACCAAATGAAAATTTTCTCGTGATCTTTACTTTTTTTCTCCGAGCAATTATTAACATTTGCCGTCGATGATTAAAACGCGGAAACGCTTATCTCTTATTCGTCCTCCCTCTGCAATCCTCAAAACCTGATTTGTTGCAAATTATGAAAAATGAAACGTGCTTTTTATCTATATTTAAGACAATATTGTATTAGCTACCGTAAAATTAATTCCTGATGTTTGCTTTTAAAGCTAGACAGTGTATCCGCAGGGTCTGTTTCTATCTTATTAAGTATAGCTGACATTTTACGTCTGCTTTTTTCTTGGAAAAATAAAACCTACTCAATGTGTATAATTTGTTATATTTCAAACATACCTTTTATGTGCAGTTGTACTTGGGTTATTGATCTAAACTCTGGCCTCACGACCTCTTTATCATATAAATAGTACTTATTTACACGCCTGGCACTGCAATTACCCTTTCATACGCGAAGTTATGACTGTTTGTGGATTTTGCGAATTAATCTATCCCTGAGTTACAAATCACAAATAATATAAGACAATCTAAGAACTCCCACCCCCCCAAAAAAAACAACAAAAAAACAAAACAAAACAAAACAAAAAACAAATGAATCGTATTTAATGCTTCATTAATAACTTAAAATTGTTTAAGATCGTAATTTATAATCTTTTACTAACCGTGTTACAGTGGTATCCTTACATTTCGCGGTGGTTTTGTTTTTCGCGTATTTCGCCCTAGCGAAATCAAACCATTGGTTATCTCTTCTAGTGAGAATAATACAAGTGGGCGAATTTATGCCCGCGCGAAAATGTCATTTATGTATTTAGCGCGAAATTTGATCCCCGTGAAATTAAATGATACCACATTTTATGTCAATGATTTTGCACTTCTGTTAGACATTATTTCCAATTCATTGTCTGGCTGAGGTTAGCCGCTGAATTGCATGACTGCTGATTTTCCAGAATATATAAGGTTTCTGTCCGTTATGTCGGAAGTTAAATGGCATCTGTTTGGAAACAAACCACATGAATTTATACACTATGTTTATATCATTCACTGTTTATTTTAAAATTGGCATGGTAAGGAAAAAAAATTCTGGCATAACGAAAATGCATTAGAATATCATTTCGGTGAAATGAACTCCATCTGTATCTCCAGCTTTAACAATACCATTCTTCACTATGTTTGTTGAAAACAGAAATGCAGTGTTTAATAATTTGGCGTAGTAAAAGATATTATCGGAAATTCCAAAGCTACGGAACATGACGAATATGAAAGAATTGTAGGCTCGTTTTGGTTAAGCCTGTTCATGGGCAGTAATGACACTGCATTTTTCTTGATCATGCCGCCTAGCCCCGGGTTGAGGGCGACACAATATTTACACCAATGAAAGTACACTTTCGATCCATTGCAAACGATCATTTGCATATAGCAGTGAATAAGGAACCTTCAGTGCTGGAGTATTTAATGATAAACACCATTTTATGTTCAGTAGCGTATGGTCCCAAGATAAAATAATGGATTAACCCTGAGCGAGAAAACATTGAGTGGAACTGAACAGCATAGAGTTTTGACATTTAAATCCTTCACATCAGTGAGAACGCATAAGGCAGAAATTAAGAATAAGTATATTACATGCATATCCATATTGGCTTGGATATTGAAATCACCCAGAAGTACTATTAACAAACATCAGTTTTGTGCCTTAAAACCTTTAAGTACATAAAACTGATAACAACACTGATTGAATGTACGTAAACAGCTCCCATGCGGCACAGAACAGGCGATCTATGTTTTACGGTTTAAATCAATCCAATTTAGGTTTTCATTCCTAATTAATTACTCTTCCATAAGGTAAACTTGCAATACTTCATGTATAAACAGTCTCTATCATGCAACAATTACTTAATATATAATTTGCTATATATAAATACCGGCGTTACCATATCATATGTTGTGACAACGAAGTTTGGAGCATTTTCGGAATTGCTTTAGTTTACAGGACTTGTACGATTCAAGTTTATAGTCTCCACCACGGTATTAAAAAACAACGTTGAAGAAAACCTAAATAAATCATTTACTTTACCAAGCGTTCCACTTATTATTCATGTAAATAGAACCAAAAACTCTCAAGGGAAAATCTAACTGGATCATTTACATAGCGGTCCTTTTATTTATCATGTAAATCTTTGCAAAACTCTTTTGCAAATTCTTGCATATCGGCTTAATATGGTTGAACCATTTCTAAAAAGAAATCTTAAAATGGGCAGACATTTCAAATCAAAAGTGCATACGTCATCGAACACTTTAACCTGTGATAAGTCTTGCATTCAGTGTGAGGCCAGTGTAGTGAACATAAACGTGCACATCCAAATATTATGATAAGGAATTCACTAGCCGCTTTAAGATCCATTGGATTATTTTCTTCCAAGCCATACTTCCTGAAAGTTGAAAAAGCACCAGACATTTTGTCAGACAAGATTTGAAAATCTGTCTGACCGAAACGAATTCTGTTTGACCGAAACATGTTAAAAAGGAATAAGCAGTTCGAATTATGTCTGACACTCGGTCTGATAACGTGAGAAATCATGTCAGATCGGCCCAGATTTTACCAGACAGGTCCGTCGGTCTGGTAACTTTCGTGAAGTTTGCCAAGAAGGAATAGTGTTGATCCATAAATGGCTGTACTGATTTAAAGGCAAATCCGAATCTTCACCGACTGCACATGAAACATAAACAGTATCCAGGGTGAAAACTGGAAACGGACACAAATAAGTTCCAAAATTGATTAATCATATTTAATTTGTCTAGCCCCTGCTGAATTCGTTATTACATTTTCCCCGGTCATCAAAAACAATTGTTATTGTATCGTCGCCACATCTTATCTTTTTTTTTTATTTGTCCATCTCCTACCGCAGTTCGTTATTACAAACAAACGTTAATATACAGCTTCTGTCAGACATATATAAATGGAAATACTGACATTGATGTATTATAATGGTTAATGTTTTTCTACTGCAAAAAATGCATTTCGGAATGTGGTTTGCAAAAAGTGTTAGAAGAGAAGTAATGATCTAATAGTGTTTTCAATATTAAAAAATATAACAATGAAATATTCTTTACAAGGGTCTTTTTTCGCCTACAACCATTGTGTCAGTGTTGAACATAATTTTTGGAACGTGGCGGGAAAACTGATCCTATATATGGCTATATATCTGACGTTTAATTGCTTCTGTATTTGGAAAGAACATGCAATGTTCTATTATTTTCTTATTTTAATGTTATTTTATTACACATTTCGACTACTATTGTTAATTTTTATCACAAAATGCATAATGATTAATGTAGTCTGCTTAACTTTATGGCGTCATTTCAAGAATTGAGGTCAGTTTTCCGAAGCCATCTTTCCCTTGCCGTGCCTCATTTCCAATTTTCAGAGAACTTAAGTATTTCTTCGCAATGTTATTAGCTTTTTTATTTTTACATGTTTGTGTTTTGTTGCATGCAACATTGTTAAGCTGATGATGGGGGTTGGACTTATTTCACCAAGACAACTTGTTTGTTGATATGAGAACCAGTTGGGGCAAGTGCGAGGTTGTTGCACCCTAGAACTTGGTTAACACCCTAAGGGGCAAATTGTTTTGGAGGAAAATGAGGATGCAATTTTAATGTTCCAAGGCGGTAACCCCAAGGATTCTTGTTTTCGTTACTTGTTTGTGGTGCTAATTTGAATTAGACATACTTATCAGCACATGCTCTCTTTACCTCTCTTCTTTTTCGCTGCGCGGGGGCTGTGTTTTGTGAGTGTGCCGAATCCTCATATGCATATTTCACGTTTTTACATTTTTCTTGGCTACAAACCTATGTCGGAAAATGCACCACCCACTTAAAGAATTGATTTGTATAATTGTTTTTGTTGGCTGGACAGAACGTTACACAGGCAGAATTCTTGAAATCCATTAACTGGGATGCACAACAACTTCATTGTAATAACGTTTTAGAAATTTTGTAGTTGATTCGGATATACCGGTTGAAACTAATCGAAATTGTCTAAAGCAATACATTGTATTTCCATAACTGTGACATAATCTTAAATGCAAACTAACAAAACACCGTCGCCATCACGCCTCAAGTTAAAGTTTGCATGCAAAATGTGTGCTACGAAGGGTGTTCAAAATGTAATGCTTACTTTTATATATTATCCGCTGAGAAAAATACATGTACCACATTGATTCTATGTTCACCGTCATACTGTAGAACTGGCTGGTTTTATTCGTGTTAGTTATTTTCGCTTATATTCGCGAATTGCTTATATCGCGAATTCATAAATATTGCGAATATATGAAGAGTTTTCGTATATCCGAATATAAGTATATCCGAAAATAGGCAATTTAACATAGAACATGCCACATATAATACTTTTTACGACGTCGCGAATTCATAAATACGGAAATAAATTAAATAGCTGTTTTTTGATAAAAATCGCGAAATTTTGATCTCGCGAAATTAAAGTATTTTACAGTATTTAAAACATTGTTAAGGCTAGATGCTTACTTGAGCAGATATTGTTACGCTTAACCAGGAACAAGGCACCTGGCCAGTACTTTATTCAGTTCTTCTCATGAACAGAACAGTCAAACATAGCTTTGATCGTTATGCTATTTAAAATGTCCAATTGTTTTCGAAGTTCCCGTTTTCATTTACATTATATTTGAAAACAAAAATTTGTTTGTATCTGGGCAAAAAACATCACATAATTGTATTTTAATATAGAGTTGCGCTCGTACGTCCATCAGTACGTACATCCTCCAAATTGTATCATCAACTTCTCAATATCAGGCGGATTTCTTTACAACTTGCACAGATGACAAGCAGGATGTGGAGATGGTCGTAAAGAAAAGTTTGCTTTTTCTGCGACCGTTTTCCCAAGACTCAGGGTTGGTAATCAAACTGCACCTTACCATGCATTTTGTAAACAAAAATCCGCCATCTTGGACGAAAAATGGTAAGTTTTTTTTTTAAATTTTACTCATTTAATAAATAACTCTTAAAATTGAGGTAAAGCTATGAACCTGCTACACATTTTTCCGAATCTTTTGGAACCTAGATGGAGTATGAACTCTTAGTGGAACACAAGTTACCTTGGACACGGAAACTGAATCGGCGAGAAATAAGCAAGAATTTTCAAGGTAAAGTGCAGTGAAATTTGTCATTTTGTATGTTTTTCGCCAAGAAAGGTAGTTTTGTCTGTAATCACACCAAAAATTGAATTCCATTTTAAATTTCATGTCCCGAGACAAATTGTTTTGTCAAACGAAACACTATTTCGCAGCAAAATCAGCAAATATCTCTTATAGAAAAGTGCAGTTCTGAAAAATAAATGATAAAGTGCAGTTGACTGTTTCCCCAACTTAACATTTAGCATCGCCGTCGTATTTCCCTGACTAATTTAACCATATAAACACACGTCCGACACGTAATCAATTTAAGAAATAAAATGTAACATTTGTGAGACTCCTCAATATCAAATTCCGGCTTTAAACATATATAATTGTTTTGATCCGCTCCTCTGAACTTTGGTTTGTTCATCTGTGCAAGTTGTACAGAAGTCCGCCTGAAATTAAGAAGTTGATGTCACGATTTGGAGGATGTACGTTCTGACGGACGTACGAGCGCAACTCTATATGCATCGTGGGGGCATTAAAAGTTATTTTCTAAAATAAAATTACAATTATGCGATGTTTTTCCCCAATTTTCATCCAAGATGGCGGACTTCTGTTTAATACAAAATGCATGGTAAGGTGCAGTTTGATATCCACACTAAAACTGATGACCCATTGTTTAATTACTTCTCTAATTTCTCTGACATTTACTCCACGGTTTCTTTTAAGCTGAATGATTTTAAACTTTCGCAGATGATTTTACATGGCATGTAGATTGTTGTAAAGGAATTTGTCTTGCAACCATTCTCACCAGAGTAATTGCCCGTTGTTTATGATAGGTCTTAACATTTTGGGGCACTTGCTCCTCAGTTACTAGTCATGATGACCACCATTTGTTAATACCTGATACACAAATTTTGTTACAAATCTGCAGCAGTTAGGGGCATCGGTGTCTAGTGGACACAGCATAGTGATTACACATTTTACGATCAACGTTATAATGCATTTTCTACTGGTTTCACAGGAAGACGATCATGCATGTTTTGATAATATTGATATTGATTTAGAACCGTCATGTAAAATACACTTTTGATTAGTGTATTGCATGCCGCACGCAATGTCTAGTTTTGAACTCATATTCAGTCGTAATTAGATAAGCTGAAAGCTATCATTCCAGTGCCCAAGGTTATAAAACTGAGCATGGAAACCAGTCTCAAATCTCAAGCATCTGTTGGCTGAAATGGCGACCAGTCAGATGCTTGAGGTTTGAGACTGGTTTCCAAGCTCAGGTTTATAACCTTGAAGCCAGGCATCTTGCTCTACGGTATGTTGAAGTCTTCATTGAGGGAAAAAATTCAAAATATGTTGTATTTATTCCAAAAATAAAATACAAATTGCTTGTTGTCTTAATGTGTTTTCAGTTTATTACTTTTGAAATTATTTATTGACAATATTTTTATGAAAGTCTTTTGAAAACTCTGGCATGCAAATTAAGTGTAAAATCTTTATTTTATTTAAGTCCGATTTCACTAATTGAGACGACAATGTAATGTTCAATGTAATACTTTTGTTATAACGTCTGCATTTTCTGTGATACATTGCAAGTTTTTTCTCAGATCCTTTGTCAAGAATTCCGATATGTTTAGTTCCGCCCATCGTTTTCTGATTTTGGGCTTACCTATTCTAAAATGTCGCATTGAAGGTTCCATGTTTACTGTCATGTGCATACCCTTGTTAAGGATGAATAGAAATGGTTCTGTTTATTGGTGTAAATGTTTCGCTATCACCGTACGACAATAGCGCTATTGCTGCCATCCTGTCTGTGCTTGCACCTTATAAAACGGGTTGGTCGGTAGGAAGGTTACCGTTGTCTTGTTGTAATAATTGCGATCAGGCTTATCGACCATACTTTTTGGGGCTGTACTGGCAATCTAAATCGTTATTGTCATAAGAATTGCATGGCAAGACGTTGCCGCCGTACAGGTTCGCTCCTCATGGGATTAGTTTCATTATTCACCAATGCATGACCGTTCCAAGGCGGTAACCCCTCGGGTTCTCATTTTTGTAAATTGTTAGTGGTGTCCCTTTTTTAAAACTGATCATTTTATTAATCATGCTCTCTCCCTCTCTCTTCTTCTTGACTGTGTGGGGAGGCTGTTTTTTTCTGAATGTGGCGATCCCTGATATGCATATTTCACCTTTGTATATGATTTGCTTTGAGAACCTCGCGTTGAAAGTGACATTCGGTGCACATAATTAAAACCAAACCGCAGGTTATCTGTTGTGTATATTGTTTGCGAAATCTTTTTTAAACATTAAGTACGTTTAGTGATAATTAGCCCACGCTGGGAATCAAACTGATATGGCGACAATATGCCAAATAACATCGACCACTCTACCAAATGAACTAGCCCTAACAACTCCAAAAAGGTATACCACCTTTATTACTACTATTGCATTTGACTATAATAAAAATTGTGACGTGACCCAGCTTTTCACGCGAACAATTTCCTTAGGGTATCATTAGCATTTTTCGTCTATGTTTAAACACGCGAAAATGCCTTTCCTAATGTGACCTCCCTTTGCAATTTTCAAAACGAGATTTATGGCGAATTATGAATGTTACATAGTGCATTAGCTTCCATAAACAGATTCTGAGTGATGTTTGCTTTTAACGCTAGACGATGTTTTCCAGAGGGCCTATTTTGGAGAGAGTTTATTGACGAGTACGTTATTTTCATTTTGTTTAGTGCAGCCGATTTGGCTAAAAGCCACATGTCCGTGTTTGATACAAACCGCATCCTGTTGTCTTTCCATGCATGTATTGCACGTTTTGTATTTTGCCTCCATTTTAGACGCTCTCCAGACATTTTTACGGAATAAGAAAGAAATAAAATTATGTTTTTTAATTATACAATCAACGAATAACTGCTCGTCATTTTGTGTCGTTATCAGGGGTTGTAGATCACGGTAGAATCTAACTTATAGTTGGACTTGAACAAGCAGCTATTGGACTATACAATTTGGACTTACGACCTCTCAATCATTTTAATAGTACCGATCTATCTACCGTAATTTACCGCAGGAAAAAAAGGCGACACGTAGGAGTCATTTTGTCCGACCTGAGGACACATTCTAGTTTCTTATTGAATGATACGTCCGTAATTTTGTTTTGCTGTTTTTGCGAGAGGCCTTTTGCATGTGGGAGTGTTTATCCTGAGTATCGATTCCTGTTGCATGCTACCCCACAAAAACATATGTTAGGAACACTTAAGCAAACACTAATTTTGATTTAGGAATTGCATGTCGGATGCTACGTTTCATTCAGAACAAATTTATGGCATAATAAGTGGGATAGTGGGATAGGCAATAACTTCTTTGATAGCTCACTATTAATAATTTTAGCAATAATTGACATCTTTGATAGCTCACTATTAATATTTTTAGCAATAATTGACATCTTTGATAGCTCACTATTAATATTTTTAGCAATAATTGACATCTTTGATAGCTCACTATTAATATTTTTAGCAATAACTGACCTCTTTGATAGCTCACTATTTATATTTTTAGCAATAACTGACCTCTTTGATAGCTCACTATTTATATTTTTAGCAATAACTGACATCTTTGATAGCTCACTATTAATATTTTTAGCAATAATTGACATCTTTGATAGCTCACTATTAATATTTTTAGCAATAACTGACATCTTTGATAGCTCACTATTAATATTTTTAGCAATAATTGACATCTTTGATAGCTCGCTATTAATATTTTTAGCAATAATTGACATCTTTGATAGCTCCCTATTAATATTTTAAGCAATTATTGACATCTTTGATAGCTCACTATTAATATTTTTAGCAATAACTGACATCTTTGATAGCTCACTATTAATATTTTTAGCAATAACTGACATCTTTGATAGCTCACTATTAATATTTTTAGCAATAATTGACATCTTTGATAGCTCACTATTAATATTTTTAGCAATAACTGACATCTTTGATAGCGCACTAATAATATTTTTAATAAAAAATAATCAAACACTATCTTTTTTACGAGTAACTGGCTGTTACGTTAATTAATCTGCTATTATTTATTGTTTGACATAGATCGGGGCGAGTAATTACTTTCTCCGGCCGTCATGGAGCATATCTTAGCAACTTCTCAAGGCACATCGCCCAAATTTCACGCCTCGTTTAATTTTATCGCGTCCGTTGAAAGGTCAGGGACATATGTGTGCACAAATCATAAATGTTACCGATAATTTAAAAGTGATTGCGTAAAAAGGGACATGTTGGGTGGGCTCCTTGGAATTGAGAAGGGACATGGTATTAACCCCACCCCAGCCCCACTCCGACAAAAGGTTATACAGTGTTAGTCCGACGTCGTTGTGAATGAAAACACTGTTGATTCTAAGTCAAACATTGTTTCTTTGATATAAGGCCTATAACACGATTTAATTTCCTCGATTTGTGTTTTTATAAAGCTGTTGTTCAGTGTAATTTAAAAAAGAAGCCATGAAGGCTAGCTATGTATGGCGTTTTAAGTGAATTATCAATTATAGAACAGCTTCTCGCCTATGATAAAAATATATCATAACTAATTTCATTAAAGAACACTTGGAAACTAAATCGAGAACACTCTGTCGTCAACACCAATCATTGTACCGCTGTGACAATTTCCTGTTGATTCTTTTTGACTGTTGATGTCAAATTTTGTGTGACATTCGAATTGTAAGTCCAGGAAATGGGTTCAGCTACAAATAGCAACCCCACTTTAATATTAATGTTGTGCAAAATAATTATGTTACATTTTGAGTTTAATAATGTCTTCGGTTTTTAAAATGCCGAATTTTGGGTTCTTGATCGAGAAACAAAGACCACGGCGCCGTTTCATCAAACACTTACTACGCTGTCTTTTCGTAACCTTTGTCATACAACGTTTTTATGACAATTTTCTTGCGAGCAATAAGACAACGTTTTGTCTTTTTTTAGACATCTTCATGAAACAGCACCATGGACTAGGAAGTACAAGTTTTGAACATTTATAATATGTACAGTAATCACAATTACCTAAAGTAAGACATATTCTGCCTTATCTTAAGACATCTTAATGAAACGGCACACAGGAAATGTGAAATGATATATTACATTCCTTTAGATTACTATTAACTAAAACATTGATAATGGTAAATTGATGAGCTTATGCATTTCAAGATTTTATGATGCAATTAATATTTACCTTGATATCAGCCTATGAGAACATATCATCACAACATAAAACAGGAAGCATGCGAAACAATGCAGTTTTAAAAAGTCACCAACAGTCATTATGTCATGTAGATTCATACATATATCTTATTGTATTAAATAAACACGTACTATGAAATTGTAAAGAAGTAATTTCAACTGTTTGTGTGTTATTTAATGCGAGTAATATCGAGCTCTAGCTCGGGTCGCGAAGCTCGTCTTAAGGTCGCAGGAATGCCCATTCACTAACAAGTTTTTTTTATCGGACTAGCATTTTGGAAAGCAAAAAAAAAATAAATCGTTAGTTTAGAGAGTAGGTTGTCGTTCGTTGTAACCAATAGCAATACTAGCAATCGGCCATTTTTAGACTTAGGAAATCAAGTTGAAAACTACTGAATGGTAGCTTGTCAGTGGATTATTAGGCCTTTAAATTCAATGGAGCATAAGGCCCAGTGACGGAAAAATCAGATGCATGGAGTTTTTCTTGAAAACAAGATGTAAGGCTGGTGAGAACCAACTTTTATGTGAAGTTGAATTGTGTAATGGACCTCGCAATGTTCAGTTACTCACAGTGTGAGACACACAGAGCTTAGCGTAGACCAGCGCCACAATTCAGTTTTGTATAAGAGTTTTTTGTCACTGGTCATGTTCGTCATTCAGACATGTGAGCCCATGGCAGTCGAAGATATTGTTTGTGAAATAGCTGAAAACTGAACACGAGGTATTAAACACATGACACAAAAGCAAATCTACACCACAGAGTCTTTGAAGACTGATCCTGTTTTCTAAAAACATTGAAGAAACTGGCCGCCCCCGCCCTACCCACCCCCTCCCCCCCCCAAAAAAAAATGAGGGTCTACACTGGGTCTACACTGCATAAACATAATGTTTATGTTTATTGTTTTGGTTGATAGATTGGGATCGTTATCAGTCTATCCACACCAAATTTACGATCAAATACCATGGATTTGGTATATGGATTACAGTCAATAGGCCACAAACAAGTCAAATGGGCCACACTTTATTTTGAAAAGCTCAAATAGACCACAAAAAATAGGCCACATTTTTATTTTATTTATAAAGATTTCATTATCATTGTGTTAATATGTTCTATGTCAGTTTGTGATGTTTTATAAAATATTTTTCAACAAGTTGCTTCATTGATTGGACATTTTGTACAAAGCAACATACATGTACTTTTTCCAGATTTTTGTCAAAGACTATCATGACTAAACAGCAGGGAAAACAATCGACAAAATGTTGCAACAAAAGAAAAGAACATTATAATTATTTCTTTTTTGTGATAGCAATTTAAACAAAAAAAACATTAACATAGATAAATATAAAATGTTTTATATGAACAAACTAAGTTCTATCAGAACTACAATTTACATCATTTATGTGACAATATGCTCTTTTGATCTATGACCTTAGTCTCCACAAGTCACTAAGTCTTGCTCTACACTAGCACAGAATCTTATATTGATGCAGTTGCAACATAAGCTGTGTATTTTGCATTGTCCAACATGGAAATTGGTTTATAAATAAATTTATTTATTTATTTAATATGACACCTTTGATTTTGCATTAGAACCTCTGACTGTTACTGGAAGTGTTGTAAATTGTGATCTTATATAACAATGAGACACCCTGACAAAAATGATAGAATCAACACCTTGGGTAGGTGTAGGGAACAGATTATGACTATAACACAAATTAATTTACTTTTTGATGACAGTCCAATTTATATGACAGTCCAAATTTTAAAGCAAAAATGACAATCAGATGATGTTTTTATTTGTTCTTGAGTTTCAGGATGACAAGCACAATCTTAAATATCAATTTAACAATGATAC
Source organism: Corbicula japonica (assembly GCA_038501625.1). Classification (NCBI taxonomy): domain Eukaryota; kingdom Metazoa; phylum Mollusca; class Bivalvia; order Venerida; family Cyrenidae; genus Corbicula; species Corbicula japonica. Next base: position 16,613 of record JAZAYU010001466.1, read on the forward strand.
TATTTTTTAAAAGCTTATGTAAATCTAAAAACAAAACTAACTCTTTACAGTGATTGCCATATACACTTGACTTACAAGTACTACCTGAAATGACTTGTGGCCTACTTGACATGATACCTCATAAATCACATTATTATATCATGCATGAGTAAGCAAAACAAATTTTAGACACACCTTTCTTATATATATTTTGGCCAAATACATGACAGATTGTCCTAAATGTATGGACTTTCAGGTTTTATAAATTTTATAGAAAATAATTTGCTAAGAGTAACTACTGATTAAAACCATTTAAATTTTAATACACAGTAATATGAGATTTAAAATATAAAAGAGAAATTTACCCTTTTACTCCACAGACATGCCTTTTTACCCATATGAGGCCAGTGTAGATCCAGATCAGCTGGCACATCTGTGCAATCTGATAAGGATCTGCACTGTTCACTTTTTGGTCAGAAATAACCTAATGATTTAAACAAGTGAACATATTAATCAAAATATGTATGTGAGGTACATGTATAATCAAATACCCTATTTACAAGGTGCCTGTTTTGTTTTGTTGTGTTTTTTTTGCAAATTTTGTTAAATATGCATGGTGTCATAAATTTGCTCAGCATCAAAAAGCTGTGTTTTAGAAAATAAAAAAAAATCAAAGCTTTTATAATCATTTAAATTGTTGAAACAAAAATGTTGATTGCTGGGAAAGGAAGAAAAACATTTCTTGCCATGTCAGTGGGTTTTTGGCCTCTTTAAATACATGTGAAAATCTGAAAATACCGGTACTTGGATCTGCTTAAGCTGGACTTTTACACAGAAAAGTTTTTTCAGAGAAATTTACCTATTTTACAGTAGTGATGCTTACTTTTCTGCAATAAAAAATATAAAATCAAGAAAATACCAACTGGAATGATCATCAGAACTTGAAATTCACATTTTCCAGTATATATATTACATGTATAAAATATTTACCAGACAGAGATCCAAAAGTGGTTATGAATAATGGCATTTTTATTTCCAATTGATGTGTTCCCAGGTTTACATTTTTTACAATAATCTGAGTTCTCTTAACATTGTTATACATTTTAAAAAATGGACGAACAACATTTTTAATGCATGATTTGATTGGCAACAGCAATTCATTTGGTAAAGAAAATAGATATAAAGAAGCATTTTGTTTCAAATCAGTTACTAAGACCTGTAAAGGAGTGTTACATATGGATAATCAGACTACATGACATTGTACATGTTTATTTTTAATTAATTGAGATTATTTTATCTATTTTGGCACAATAGCTGAACTATTTTTCAACTTAAATGAGTAACTCTATCATGCACATTCAAGTAACTTGGCTCAATTATGTACCATACTGTCACAATATTTTTCACACAGCATCTATAGCTTCAATATCACTGTTGTTAATAACTGAAAATTCCTATGGCATTGCCATTCCTGAAGATATTTTCGACTGACTTTGCACAAATATGCCTCAAAATCTAGATGATGTATTACACTATATATTGAAGTCTCAATGTGGTGTTAATGTGATGTATATAAAAACAGTACTTTTTAGGTCTAGATTATAACTTTATGCATATACATGCATATATATTTTTGAATAGCATGGCACAATTTTGTGCAATTACAAGTTACAAATTATTCAAGTTTAATCAAGGTAACATTCTAAAAAAATAAAATTTATATTTCAGTCAATAATATATCACGCACAATGTGACATAATTATTAGAAATTACATGTATCAATAAAGAATTTATCATTCAATATTGCGTTTATCGAGGTAATGGAAAACATTTGGGTTGTAAAATTTAAGCAAGAAGCCTTTATGTTTTACACATTAAAAACCCAAATGTTTAGTAAAAGTCAGATTGCAAGTTGTGCAGCTGAATTCAGAGAAAGTTGATGCAGACTTAAATTCTTTCCAAAAATCACATAATAATATCATGCATGAGTAGGCTAACAAATGTTAGACACAATTTATTTTTTAATATTTTGGCCAAATACATGACAAAATAAAACATTATCCGAGATTATTACAGCTAGAACTCGATAAGAGGCAGTGCCTTAGTTCATATTTAATTTATTACAAATATTGAATCAATGAATGATGTTCAAGTTTTGATTATTTAATGTACGCATGCAAATAATGTAATTTTACCGGAAATTAATTTTCATTTATAATGCAAGAGATTAAGCAGAGATTAATATTTCTTTATTATTCAAGAATGGTATTAAACCCCCAGTGGCAATTTGTTTTGCCACTGACCGTTCCAATGCGGTAACCCCAAAGGTTCTCCTTTTCGTTTATTGTTTTTTGCGTCCTATTTGAATTTAAATACTTATAACTAACATGCTCTCTCTCTCTCTCTCTCTCTCTCTCTCTCTTCCTCTCTTCTTTTTCACTGCGTGGGAAGGCTGTGTTTTGTGAGTGTGGCGATTCCTGATATGCATATTTTACTTTTTACATATGTAATAGATATTATTATTACCTTATCATGCAGGTATGATTTTACGAGAGATTAATATTACTCTAAAATTTTCTACAATAAGTAATTTATATTTTTAGTGATATTGGTACCTCTATTTTATTATTTTCTTCAGAAAATATTAATTAAAACTGTTCATATATTACTTAACTTTATTAAATTACTCATTCCACGAACAAATGCCATTCGCCCCATGAGAACTGCAACATGTCTTTTATCAGAAGAGACAATGTTGTCATTGGAAATTTGCCATTGTGTGTCTAGAACAGTTGCTGTTCAAGCATATTCAAACCGCTTCATTCTCTTCTGTTGTCATCAGAAATTTGCCGTTTTATATCTAGAATAGTTGTTGTTAATGCATTTTCAAAACGCAAGGGAAAATGTTATGTTGTGTTCATGCATCTGTTTGGCATACTGTGTATTATTTTAATTTGTTGTTAAAGCTCGAAATGCCGGGTGGAAATGTAGCTTGTTTTCATGCATCTGTTTGCAATAAACTGTGTTTTTTTGCTATTGTAAAAGCTTAATATTAAATATCTTAGATGTGGTTACAATTATTTATAGCACTATTAAATGTCTACATACATGTATGATTGAAATGAGGGAATTTTACCGAACTTTGGGACTAATTGGTACATGCTTCAATAGGATTTTGAATGAACATTACTGCGTTATTAACGCTATAAATGTTGCTTTTAATATATTCACCCTAACGTGAACTGTAAAAATATATTGTCACCTAAAGGTTTATATTGTTTACATTGTCTTTTTACATTTTGTATTTCATTGTACAAAGTTTGATATTTAATAAAATACTCGATATTTCGTCCTGATACGTGGCAAGGCACCTTTAGCAAACAAGCAAAATCCTTTGCGTTTTGTTTTTGCATGCAAAATGTTTATTTCTCAATAAAAATACGGCAATTTTCCAGTAAAGATTTGGCTATTTTAACACGAGATCTGTCCGGGAACTATCCATGGACGTTATTGGATATTCTTGTTTCATTGCCATCAAGTGGCTGCAGAAGCGCACGTGACGGACTGTATCACAATAATTATCCTCGATACAAGTTCTCTTGTAACATATAGCTTTTACTGTTCTTACTGAGCAGAAATTTATTAAAATGAATTAATAAATTTATGTTATTATATTAACAATAATCTGCACATCATATAACATGTGTAAGGAAATATGAAATAAATATGCGCATGCGTGAAGTGTAAGGTATTATTACCATGTGATTGATCACTTTATTATATAATCAATTATATGAAACAGCTAGATGGTTAATAATGGATGTGTGAGGATATATGGGTCATGGAAAAGAGCCTGATGATGATTCCATGTTATGCCTAGAATTGTGCGGATGTTATAGACACAATTAAATTAAGTTATTTAGCGTTTATTTTGTTTAAAGTAAAGTAAAATATTATAAATTGTATGTGAACTTTAATTTTTCCGTGTTAAGCCTAAAATTGTGCGGAAGCTCAAGGCAAAATCATATTTAGTAGTTTAGCGGGAATTTGTTTAAATTAAATTATTAAAGATTGTTTGTGACTTTAATTATTAAAATAAGTACTTTTAATTAAGAAATGCAATAGAGTGATTAAAAAATTAAACTTTCTTAGTTTATAGTACTATTTGTTCAAAGTAAATTATTGAAATTATATAATAATTTAAATAAACTCTTCTAATTGATATATACAATAGAATGGTTAAACATTTGTTTTGAAAAGCAAAGAGTAGATTCAAGCATCAGCGATGGATAGGATATCTGTGAATAGATTCTCTTTCCGAAGGAAGGGTAGTCATAAGAAAGATAAACAAAAAGAGGAAAATCATGAAGTTAAAATAGAGGAGCTACCAAAAGCGAAGCTTATAAGGTGAGAACCTGTGTTTAAAGTAACATGTTTTCGGATTTTTGTCGGACGGTGTAATATTGGAGGGTCATTACAATACAGAAATTATGACAATTAAAGTGACCATTTTTTATTTGAGTTTTATTTTATATACTTATCTTTTCCATAATGCTTAAATCTAACATTATTTTCAAGACAATTATATTTTCTCCTAAAGTCAACATCTGTGTTGTGGATACCATCTCCGTTAATCTTTATATCTGAGAAATGTTGAAAATTAACATGAAGAAGACATTTCTAAAAGATAAAAATAGGTTTTTACAGTAAATTAGGCTTGCTTTAAGCAAACGGTAACACTGTTGGTGTTGATTGGGATATTTTGCAGCAATTCTGTATCCCCATTACATATATCGTTTGATTAACCTATGTTTTCGTCGCCTGCGATAATAGTTGGACAATTCGGTATTCTATTTTTCAGCGTCCGCGTCTTCCGGTATTAGCCCAACTTATATTTGAAACTTATTTTTTTTTGCCTTATTTGTCTGTTTCTTTAAATGTACTTCCTTTCGTTTTTGGAATATGAACTAAATGAACAAAGCAGTCTTTGACAACATGAACGTTAACTCCGATTTCACTATTTCTTTTTGAGCTATGTCTCTTTCAAATGCAGTTTGTGGCGTCACATATGTTCCGTGGAAAACACCAAATTCTGTTGTTTTGTTTTCCAAAATTATTGTAATTGAAAAGATGTCAATTTAATCATTTATTTATCATATTTGTTTTTGAATACTTTGATATAAGCACTAAACAACTTGGCTTCGGATAAATCCTGGTGCGTTAAACGTTTAACCGCCGAATCGGCCAAATAAAATCAAATGCCATGCATTTGAATACAGTATTTTAATTTATCCGCCGAAACACTTTTGAATAAATATTGTGAGAACATTAATGATGAATTTTATCTTAATTAATCACAATCTTCATGGTCAAAACAGAAAGTAAGTCAGTTAACAGTATCCTGACCTTTTTAGAGGATTAGGTCAGATGGATTTTGAAGAAAAATACAATAAGAAGTCATCACAGTTGAAGCTTTTGCGGATCAGTTGTTCTATAAAAAGTATTGCCCAAAATAAATCGCATCTCTCAGTTGAAATTTGCATTCTGTCAAACCGCCAAATTAGACTCGAATTTTAAAACAATCAAAGCTTTTCCAATATCAAAAGCATGTGCATTTGTTACATATATGATTTCATAAATGATGCAATGAATTGACAACTTAGGAAATGGTATGTGATCTATTCAGTGAAGTAAAATCTATACACATACCTTTCAGATGGTAAACGGTCCGGCATATTGTATGACAATACCGGTGCCCGAAAAGAACGTGCCGGTGCTCGATCACGACAGTGATCTTATAAAATTTTTAAATAGGTCGAAAGATTCAAATTGAAAGATATTCAAAAATAATACAATCCAAACGCTTACTACCTATTCTTAAGTATTTTAATTACACCACTTAATAACATTCAGTTAGGCTGCTTTATCGTTACTTATTTCCGAAACGTAATTTACTTAACGTCAAATCAATTTGTTTATTGGCTTGAGATGGCGAATTCATCGCATAACATAGTTTGGTTTCCTGTCATCAATATACCATCTTTAATGACCGTCACTTTAATTTGTTCAGGGACACTACCGGCTATTTGTGTCCGTTCTCCTGTACAATCTTATTAAATTCATTAAAAGAGAAGGAACGCATTACATTTAGAGGCTGTTAATGTTTTACCTTTTTATGGGCGTAAATACCTATTTTATTGTGACAAAGAGAGTGCATATCTTTCCTTGTCAGCTATTTTTGTCCTTTCTCATAAAGAATATTATAGAAAAAATGACCATGAAAGTATTACAATTTCATAGCAGTTAATGTTTTACAGTGTTATAGACGTAAACACCTCACTAATTGTGACAAAGGTAGTGAACACCCTACATTGCCTGCTAAGTGTGTCTGTTCTAATTCACAACACTATTCAATAAAATACAAATGAAAGTATTGCAATTTCAAGGTAGTAAATGTTTTACAATGTTATCGACGTAAACACCTTTCTTTAATTGTAACGCAGGTAATGAAAATTCTACATTGCATTAACATCAAAGGCTGGTCGAATTTTTAGGTCATTTGATTCCGTGGAAATTCTGCTTTACGTCATAAGTCAAATTGTGTGATGATTGAAGCGCCATTTCGTTTAATTTAATATTCGATATGAAATGAATGGAAGTTTATCAGAAAATGGACATTTCTTTCGAGAAATACTCATGCAATGTAGAATACACTGATATGAAAGTATTGAAATACTTCTTGCTAACAAAAGTTGATTTAATCATGCAAAATAAACAGCTCATAAATTGGTTCATTTTTTTAATTGTTAGGAAAGTTATAGTTGTCAAATCAAGTGTGATATATTATATTAAATCATTAAGAGCACTTTATCAATGGTATTAAAGCCACAGAAACTCTGATTCGAAATTAGGAATAAAAGTTGCGAAACCTTATATACATGTATAACATAATGACAAAAATAACAATAGAAAAATAATGATAAAAATGACAATTAGCCAAGCAAAGACCCATTCACAACAATGTTGAATCCATTACCACGGTATAACAATTTCGATGCAGTTTATGTTTTACATTGTTATCGACGTAAACTTCTTTCTTTAATTGTAACGCAGGTAATGAAAATTCTACATTGCATTAACATCAAAGGCTGGTCGCATGTTTAGGTCAATTGATTCTGTGGAATTTTTGCTTTACGTGACATAAAAATCAACAAAGCCGGAACAGTGCCTCGGAGGAAAATGATTGTTCTCGTATTGGTGTGTTGTTTGATGCGCAATTTAGTTTAAGTTATTTCCATATTAAATGAATTTGTTTATCAGAAAAGGGATATTTCTTTCGAGAACTACTCATCGCATCACAAAAATGATATGAAAGTATTGAAAAACTTCTTGCTTACAAAAGTTGAATAAATCATGCAAAATACAGCTCATAGAATTGGTTCATTAATTGAATTGTTAGGCAAGTTATTGTTGTTAAATCAAGTGTGATATATAATGGTAAATCATTTAGAGCACGTTATCAATGCTATTTATAGCCACAAAACTGTGAATCTGAATTCGGTATAAAGTGGCTTAACCTTTTATGTAACATAATGGCAACAAATAAAAATAGAAAATAAAACAAAATGAATGATAATAATGCCAATGACCCTAGCAAAGACCCATTCACAACAATATTGAATCAGTTACAAATGAAGGTATTACAGTTTCAAGGCAGTTATATTTTACAATTGTTTTTGGCGTAAACATCTTTCTTTAATAATTACGCAGGTAACAAAAATTCTACATAGCATTAACATGAAAGGCAGATCGCATATGTAGGTCAATTCTGTGGAGAATCTGCTTTACGTGACATAGAAGTCAACAAAGCCGGAACAGTGTCTCGGAGGAAAATGATTGTTCTCTTAAGTGTGTGACGTTTAATGCACCATTTCGTTTAATTTATTTCCATATTAAATGAATTGAAGTTCATCAGGGAAAATGTTTCTTTCTAGAAATACTCATTACAGCTATACAATGATATGACAAAGTAAGCAAAGCCGGAACAGTGCCTCGGAGGAAAATGATTTTTCTCCTTTTCGTGTGAAGTTAAATGCGCAATTTCGTTTAATTTATTTCCATATTAAATGAATTGATTTATCAGAAAAGGGATGAGAAATTCTGATCACAGAGATACAATGATATGAAAATTTGAAAAAAAAATTAATCTTGAAAGCTCTTGGGGAATCTTTTTTTTTTCTCCCTGTCATCGTATTCTTGCTGATTTGATTCCAGGTGCCCGGGTCTCGGTAAGATCATTGGATATCCGCCCTTGTGGTGTGCAATGCTGTTTGCGTCTTAATATGTTTTATATGTTTATGCGCTTTTGAATGCAACATTGTTGAATGTGTTGGAATTATTTCACCAAGACAACTCGTAATTGTTTGTTCGTATGAGAACCTGTTGGGGCAAGTGTGAGGTTGGTGCACCCTTGTACCTGGTTTTACCCCCAATAGCAAAATGTTTGCCTCTGACCGTTACTAGGCGATAACCCCTCGGGTCTGCATTAATGTAGTGTATAGTACTGTAATGAAGTGCATCGAAAAATAAAACCTGATATGATTGTGTTCATAATGTAAACAATAAAGCAATTATATCTTTAATTGTTAGGTGAAAATCCATTGTTTATTATCTTAGTGATCAATTTACTTGGGAAATCGATTGTTTGCTACAATGCTGTCATTTAGAGTTGACTGTTTTTTCTAGGGTTTGTTAGTATTAACAAGCAGCAATGTTTTATCGGTATCATGATATTTGCTTGTCCCACTTTTCGTGGTAAAATGCTGGCATTAGACTTAGTAAACCTTTTGTTTTTATATCGTGATTAACCGGATTATTGTTGCTGGCGTCTCTTGTGTTTAAACACAAAATACACACATCTTTAAGTCAACCAAGAATGTAAGTGTTCTTGTCCAAACTATGTTTTAATTGCAATTCTGAAATGTTTTGGCACCAGTGTTCACTGTATCATTACGTTGTATCGTTTTTCGCATAACATCAAGATCCATATCTTTGATGTAAACATCACAGCCTTAATCAGTAGAGTTTTTGTGTCCGCTGTCCATCGTGTTTTAGTCCATACTTTAACGTGATGGTAATAATTGTCAAAATGAAATCAAGACATCTTTCAAAAGAAAAGGGAATACACACTGGTGTTGGTTTAATAAGAACATGTACCGCGCTGCTTGTATTTCTCGATATTGAGATAGTTTTTATTGCGAAGTAGCAGATTATTGGAATCGAATGGGCATGCACACGGGTTCCCTTTTTGTTCAGCCGTTGCATTTTCAAATATCTGGTTTTCTGCAGTCCTAGCGGTTTAGACATCCACCTACGACCATAAAGACCCCAATGATATCCCTGATAAAGCAGGCAAGCATTTGTAGTCTTCCTGGTCTAATATGTCAGTTGTGCTGCTTTAAACCAGTTACCATTGTCAGGTGATTGTCATAATGCTTCAGCGCTGCTTGTTTACCATTAATTGGGATGTCGCGGTAGCATAATGTATTAGTTCTCTAGAGGTCTAGATAATTCGTTGATGCATACAGTATTAAAGCCCTGATGTTTGGATGGATGTAAAGGTTCTTTTACAAAAATGAAAATATACTGGATATGTTTACAACAAATCTTTAATTATGATAGTACATATTCATAAAGCCGCAACTTTTACTATTATTATAGTACCCATAGTTCGTAGGTCTTCTTTGGCTTAACGTTGTTTTTTTAAAACGTGGAGAAGCCATTTTTAAATTGTTGTACCAGTATCCTCCACAAATATAATATTAGAAAAATGCCATAAATTAAAGGATATTTAAGGGAATGTATTTTTCATCCACAGCTCTGTAATTTCTGATGTGTTTGGCTTTGAAATTTGCAGAACAAAAGCGCTTCTGACCTGAGCTTGTACTTTTTTGATTTTTTTATTCGTCAATCTTTGATATATTCCTGTTTATAACAATCAATGGGGTCTGAAAATTCTTTGATCAAACTTATCTATTTTCCTAGGTGTTTGTTATGTTTGGTGTTTATTTTGTTAATTTGGTGTATTTGTATATTTGTTTATTTGTGTAAGTCGAAGCAACGGTCTTGGTAAAGGGTATCTGAAGAGATACTCAACAAATTGGGGTCTTTGAACTTATCAAACTCGATCTTTTGTAAGGAATGATGATACCATACTTTCTTACGTTATCTCAATGTTTGTTTAAACTGATTGTGTAAGTTTAATCATAGACAAGCCTTAGGGGTGCAAGAGTTATTAGTGTTTAATCCAATCAGTCAAAGTATTTGAAGCGTAATCTGCTAACTTAAAGCTTATCAAGAAAATTGACAGTTTTAATTTTGGAAGATTTTTATAACTTTCTTGCGATATATGGATCAGTAACATCAAGCACCTTATATCTGTAATTATTTTGAGAACAAATAAGCCTGTATTCATCAGTCTTACCAGAAATCGTTGTAGGTAATTTGTGATGTCATGAATGTCTCCGTAACCTTGCCCTCGGCTAGATGGTTCTGTTTTGATTTTTTTGAATTATAGTAATTTTTCACAGAATTTCTTGTTTCAGTTCAGTTCCTTCTGTCGAAGCACAAATGTTCTTGGCGTTAAAAACAAAAAGGAAGTGTATGTAGGAGATATTTTTGTATACTTTTGGATGATCGAAAATGTATAAAAGAACATAGGGACGGAAGCCAACCTAATAGTCTTTTTTCATATTTTTCATCCTAGTAAAACAATAAAAGTATGAAAATTGTTTTTAGTATTATTTGCGGTCCTCTTATAGAGGTAAGCCAAAACATGTTTAAAACCGAAATTTGAAACTTAAAAAATATGAGTCAGACTTTGATATAACGCCAATCTTAACGTTTCCGATATCTTGGCAATATTTTTTTTTCATCCAACTGTTTCTTTTATACATGTCATCGTGTGCTTGCTAATTTGACTTCAAGGGCTCTGGTCTCGGTAAGATCATTAGGTACTCGCCCGTTTGGCTTTGCAATGCTATTAGCTTCTTATATTTTATATGTTTGTGTGCTTTTGCATGCTACATTGTTAAGCTGATGGGTGAGTTGGAGTTATTTCACCAAGAAAAGTTGTACTTGTTTGTTGATATGAGAACCTGTTGGGGCAAGTGTGAGGTTGGTGCACCCTAGAACCTGGTTTAAATCCCCAGTGGCAATTTGTTTTGCAACTGACCATTCCAGGGTGGTTATCACAAGGGTTCTCATTTTCGATAATTGTTTGTGGCGTCTTATTTAAATTGACATACTTATGCATAGAAAAACATGCTTTCTTTTCCTCTCTTTTTTTCGCTACGTTTGAAGTCTGTGGTTTTTGAGTGTGGCGAATCCTGATATGCATATTTCACTTTTTTGAATTATATTGATAATTACAACTAATCCTGGATTAAATGATCTTTGTTAAGCTCAGCCTTTACTCTTTCATTTATTTGTTATTTGTTATTTCATTATGACTATATTCTCTACGTGGAAATACCATCTCAGAAATGGCTCATTGTTTACGAAGTGATCTATTTTGGTATGATTATTCGAAAGATGGAGATTTTGATCGATCACTGGACAGTGTTCATATCATAAAATTTAATGTACATTATTTCTATAAGATTGGCTGAGCAACAAGGGCAAACTATAGCATCGATAATGTCCATTATTTGCATATATATACTGAATGGAAAAAGGTTTAGTCACTATTTTTGATTGCGTCCGAAATCTTCAATACTGCAAATATCGTGTTCAAACTGATAACACAAATTGTTTTACTCTTACTTAACACATACCTATCGATACTGTCGAAAACAATACACGTGCTTCCGCCGTTTTCGTAAAATCTGAAAATGCACGAAGTGCACGTGCCAAGGTAAACCAACATGGTAATTGTACAGTTGAATTTAGATATTGCAAGAGAATTGTGTACGTTGAAAATAACCGGAGTAAAATTTGTGTTACTTAGCATGGGTAAACGTCCTAGCCTATCCGTAAATGTTGCTCTGGGAATGCTTACTGCTGGTGCACGTGTTATTGACGTCGCACGCCATTTCGGTTACCATAAACGGATAATTTATCGTCTTCGAGAACTTTTTCAACAAACGGGTAGTAGGCCCCGTTCTGGACGACCATTAAAATCGACGCCACGAGAGGATCGGTATATAGTAACGTCATCCAGACGTAATCGATTCATGACCGCTAAAATCCTTGCTCAGCGACTAAGACAAGCCACAGGGACACGGATATCACATTACACGGCGCGAAACCGCTTGAGAGCTGCTAGGGTGACTGCTCGACGTCCCTTTAAAGGTGTTCTATTGACAGTACGTTACCGCGCCGCACGTGAGAATTGGGCACGTCAGCATAGTCGTTGGACACGGCAACGATGGAATCGGGTGGTTTTCACTGATGAATCAAAATTTAACCTTCGAGGGGCTGATGGAAGGGTTCGAGTTTGGCGACGTCGGGGAGAGAGGATGGATCCCACCAACGTCATCGAATATGACCGTTACGGTGGCGGAAGTTTCATGATTTGGGGTGGAATTTCAAATACTGGGAAGACAGACCTTAAAACTGTGCGTGGGACATTGAATGCCGTTCGTTATTGTGAAGACATCATCGTTCCCATCATCGTTCCATGCATAGTGAACGGCAATGCTGATGTTCTGCAGCATGATAATGCACGATGCCACTCCGCTCTACACTAAAGGAATGTTCTTGAAGCAAACAACACCATCGAGTGGCCAGCGAAATCGCCAGATCTCTCCCCAATCGAACACATGTGGGACTACCTTGGTTCAAAAGTGCGTAATCGAAACGACGTCAACGACGTTGCTGACCTGGAGCGTGCATTGCATGAGGAGTGGGCACTGGCACCTTTGCATTTTATCAGAGGGCTGATAAACAGCATGAGGCGTCGCTGTCTGGCTGTTCTTAGAGCCAGAGGTGGACATACTCGTTATTGACTGTTGTGTGATTTTTGTTTCTGACCCCTTCGTCACATTAGATTGCTAAACACTTGTTTGACATAAAGATTTTTGTTGAAATTAATGAACTGAATTGGATATGTAATAAACATTGCCCTAAGTACTTGTTTTGTCTTTTATCTGTGTATTTAACAAAACTGTAGCAAAAGGAATTCGGAGTGACTAAACTTTTTCCATTCAGTATATATTATACAACAAAAACTTATTTTAGTATTCAGTGATTGATTAGCCGGCATGAATAATAGTCTATATATAAAATATATCCATAAAAATTGCAAAATTCATACATTTTGGTTACCAAACGGGGAATAACAGAGTCTGAGACGATACATCACATGATTATACTGAATGCATCACTCTTTTGCATGAAAATGCCAAGTCGGAACATTACCTTTTAAGATGTTTCTGAAACAAGTAGATAAATCAATGCAAATTATAGCGATTGCTAACAACAGGCACTGCTTTCTTGGTGCGGTCTACCAGCTCCTAAACAAGTAGATAAATCAATGCAAATTAAAGCGATTGCTAACAACAGGCACTGCTTTCTTGGTGCGGTCTACCAGCTCCTAAACATTGCTTTAATTGTCTCGATTCGAAGAGCAATTCTTTTATGCCTTTCGTGCCAGTTATCACCGCCTTGATGTTCCTTATCCTTACGAGTGACGCGTGAGCTACATTTTCTTGAAATCCATGCTTATGTGCACCGCTTTCTTGGTCCCCAGGGTTGTGATTAACGCTGTTTTGAACTCCATGCGTATGAGTACAATTTTCTTGGTCTTCAGGCTCGTGAGCAGTGATTTCATATTTCCCTTAGAGCAATGCTGGTTACCACGCTTGAATCTCATTATTATGCTTTAATGCTTCAGAGGTTTCATTCTGTCTGTTTTATTAGTTTTATTGTTATTTTATTAGTTTTATTATTATTATTATTATTATTATTATTACAGACCATTATGCATGCGTTTGGTAAAACAATGCGTTTATCTAATTTTTCTTGAAAGGTCAACCCCAGTCATTATGTCGTTAACGATTATGGGTTTTTATATGAAAAGTACGTGCATTTGGAAATAACGTGTAGGAGACAATGTGAAAATGAATGCAAACAATCAGTTGTAATCGACTCTTCTTGGATCTAAAACTAGATTGTCAAGTAACGACCGTTGGAGTGACATGTGTTTGTCAAAACTGGATGTTACTCATACCTTGTCATGACTTGTTGTGTTGCAAGTTATTTTATAACCGAATCATGGAAAGTAGGTGGATTAAATTCTGGAGGGGATATCAAAAGAAACCTAAGCAGAAAGAAGAGCAGGATTGCTGTGCAGTACAGGATATACGTATACTGAATTATATTAGGTGGGAAATGTTGTCATTCTCAAATTAAGATCCACCCTGGTCGCTTCCTGGTCGCGTAAATAGGTGACAAACCTTGATTTCTTTCTTCATCATTAAAGTTCTTTAAAAAAGGACATTACATATGTGTGTCAGTATCATACTTCTCATGTTGGAGTTTTTAATTATGTTTTGTGTTGTATAGTTTTTTGTGTTTGGATGTAAATAGAATTTTAAAAGAATTTTTAGGTTTGCGTATGCAAAATGAAAATCTGTTCATCACTATTTTTATGCAAAGTTTTATTGAACTGCATCTTGTCGTAAGAGATTTTATATTTTTATTTTAGTGCCGATGACAGTGGAATGGTAATATGATCATTGATTTTGCGTAAATATATGCTATACGTAAATGCAAAGTTGGATCAATCGAATTATCATTTTGAAAGCGTAACCTTTAGCAAAATTGGAGTTTCAGGAACGTAAGAGAAATGCGTATTGTATCAAGGAATCAAAATTAAACTAAACAACCTTTTTCACCAATCTAAATCGGGAGTGTTATGTGAAAAGGTTCAGAAAACGTCACCGATAATTAAGCATTTTGCGGAGATATTATTTTCAAAATATGCACTTTTAGTAACTAATAGCAACTTATAGCCTTGGGATATTAATATATAATTTAAAATTGTAATCTAAATAAAGTAACAACTAAAAGCATGTCAGAAAACATTACAGAATACACCATGGTGAAGTAAAAAGAGATAAATAGTTGTTCTTAAAAGTAGTTTAGATACGTTTTCACGAAGCTATAACAACCCGGTGAACATTTCGAAATCACGACGCTGTTTGTGGAAGCAAATGTTGGATGGAAATTAATACACAAAGCAATAATATTTGTTGTTCTCATCTGTCAGGCTTTTGTTATCTTTATGAATAATATATCAATATCACACAGAATTGAACGACTAGAATTTCAGCGCTTTAGAAATTGTATTTTCATTTGCATGTTTCATTACCTTTTCAGAATAATCCTACATGGACATGATGGAAGTTTCCATTGTATTCAGTGTTCAATGAACTGGTTGGGGTTTTCCAATATGCAGTGATATATTTAGTTGTTGCAGCTAAATTTCCATCATGAAAATCTGTTACGTAGTAACGTTCCGATTTGGCATTTTCATATGAGATTCATAACAAAACATTAATTTGATTAATCGTCTGTTATTCCCCTCTGTGTAACCAAAATGTATGAATTTTGCAATAACTAATTGGAATTGTGAAGGGTAAAGTTAAAGGACATCCTATTTATATAGACGGAATGTCATTCGCGCCGGTTAATCGATCACTGAATGCTAAAGTTAGTTCTTGTTGTGTAAATAATATATATAGAAATAATGTATATTTACGATGTGGACACTATCGAGTTAGCGAACAAAATTTTCCGTCTATCGAAAATTCAAACAAGCACAGAACTCATCATTAACACTGAACTATTTCTTGAGATAGTGTTGTCTCGTAGAACACATAGATACATAAATACACAACCGGTGCATGTATATTCTTAATGTTTATCAATATATTAAGAATAAACATGCACCGGTTGCACGAACAGAACAGTCTACTTGAAACTGTTTGAAACTGTTTGGTCCAAAATGTTGGTGATGTTGAGTCGATAAATACATTTATTAGTGTCTTGTCTAAATATGTCATTCATAATGGTTACGTTTATCTTGGGGATCTTCGCAATTTGTTTTATCCCCCCCCCCACACACAAATTGAGAGGCTTAAAGAGTTGCTCTCGTCCGTACTTCCCCTAAATCTTAAAGCATCTCAACTTCTCATTAACTATCAGGAGGATTTCTTTCAAACTTGCACAGATGATCAAGCAGGTTGTGTAGATGATCGTAGTTTTTTTCCTGCAACCATTTTACCCGAGTTATGGACCTTTGTTACAAATATTGTTGTAGCAGTTGGGGGGGGGGGGGCATCAGTACCCATATCAGTTTTGGAGTTTATTCAGTTTAGCTCATTTGACCGAGAGTTGAGAGTCGCGTACATGGAGGTGGCTAGACTGTCGCCATACGAGTTCGAATGGAAATGCATATCACTGCCCACTCTGCCTAGACCAGTGTTGAGCGAAACTAACTATTTACCCCATTAAGCGGTACAATTTCGATCCTCTCAAACGATAATATGCAAATGGCCGTGAACGTGAAGGCTTCGATGCGCTGTGGTCCCAAGATAAAAGGGGTTTGTCCTCAAAAAATGGGCGGAACCACACAAAAATAAGTATTAAATTAACAGTATAAAATACCAATATTAAACTGGTATTTAAAGAACTAAATTTCGTCCTAACTAAATAGTTCCCGCTATTATAACATACAGCAAAATCGAAGTGATGTCGTGAAATATCAGATGTCTCTGTAATCGAGACGTGAACACATTGAAAGTTTATCTGAATAATTAATTGCACAAGAATAATTTATATTTACAGTGTAAACTCATCGCAGAATTGCGCCCCCAATTTTTTAAGAAGCGGGAGTATATTTTTTGCACTTGTCGGTCGGAACCGACCTTGTTCGATCAATAACTAGACAGCTATTTGGCGTACAAACCTCAGATATATTCGGAAGGGTTTTCAGCACATGAAGATGATCCTATTGATTTTGAATTCAAACAATATCTGTTGTGACTGATGATACCCAGTCTGACGTATTACTTTAAGAAAAAAGTGAAAAATGCATATCAGGAATGGCCACATCCAGCAGACACAGAGGTGCATTTATGGCTACAATAAAAGCATTTTATATGACTGTGCTCAATGATTTCTATCTGCGTTCTGCAACAACCTATGTGTTATGTTTTCTGTCTGCATTCTGCATCAACTTGTGTGTTATGTTTTCTGTCTGCATTCTGCAACAATATGTGTGTGGTGTTTTCTGTCTGCATTCTGCATCAACTTGTGTGTGTGTTGTTTTCTGTCTGCATTCTGCATCAACTTGTGTGTGTGTTGTTTTCTGTCTGCATTCTGCATCAACTTGTGTGTGGTGTTTTCTGTCTGCATTCTGCATCAACTTGTGTGTGGTGTTTTCTGTCTGCATTCTGCATCAACTTGTGTGTGGTGTTTTCTGTCTGCATTCTGCATCAACTTGTGTGTGGTGTTTTCTGTCTGCATTCTGCATCAACTTGTGTGTGGTGTTTTCTGTCTGCATTCTGCATCAACTTGTGTGTGGTGTTTTCTGTCTGCATTCTGCATCAACTTGTGTGTTTTTCTGCCTGCATTCTGCATCAACTTGTGTGTTGTGTTTTTGTCTGCATTCTGCAACAACTTTTGGTAATTTGCTGACAGCATTCTGCAACAACTGGTGGTGTTTTCTTTTGTATTATGCAACAACTTGTGTTGTTTACTGTCTGCATTCCGCAACAACTCGAGGTGTTTTCTGTCTGCATTTTGCAATATCTTTTGGTGTTTTCTAACCTTTTACTTCTCATTCTTTTGCAATCGAATTTCTTCTTGGAAGTGTTATAAAATTTGTTAACAGTGAAATTGGCTATATGAAAAAATGGCGGTTTGACTCTGTTACTCTCTCGTACTTGCTTGCTTGGTATTTGTTCATATATTTAGAAAGACACTGGATATAATGGTTAAGAAATCCCTGTTCTGTCATTATTTAAAATTAATTTTGTGCTCTCGGTTTTATGTCTAAATGTGAGTGAAACACAATATTTACACTACGTTCATTTTTTTTTTCAAAACGACGAGTGTCTGTAGACTTATGTAGATAACATGTCTCCAGATAATATAACTGAGAATGGAAACCAGTCTCAAATCTCAAGGGTCTGATCGCCATTTCAGACAATCAGATGCTTGAGATTAGAGACTGGTTTCAAATTCCAGTTTTATAATCTTCAGCCCTGGTAACTGAATCTTCATTGTGAAATGTATGACAAGCGATGTATATTTTAAGTAGTGTTTGATTAACCTGTTTCTTCTACGTTTTGATAATAGCTAACAATTTTGGTAATAATATTACATGAATCTACAAAATGAGATTGTACACTGTACTACATGTACCGTGTTTATGTTGCCTATTTTTGAACAGTTTAAAGTTTTACCTTTTTAATAACAATTCAATTTATATAGTTATCACTCAAGTTATTTTCAAACAGCATTTTACGAACTGTTTACATAGATTCGGCATACACTTTTATCTCGCCCTTTCGAAGAAAAGGCCACATAGGGATCGCTTTGTCCGTCCGTCCGTCCATTCGTCCGAGCGTCACGAAAACTTAACGTTGTCTTAAACTTTTCCAAGAAACTTTCCAATTATATTGTTTGTGACAACTTGCTCGTGATGATTCTGAATTCTTAAAGTCAGTGTCACATTTGATGGATTTATGCCCCTTTTTGTATTTTAACTTTTATTCAAACATTGTACCAGAGGGCGACACAAGTGTTCGCCTGAACACCCATCTAGTTAAATAATCAAATCTTACCTTTGGGCAATATTCTACAATTTGACACGTCATCATCTCAATACATGTATCTCTACGCTTAATGCTATGTCGATGTTTGTCCAATGCCTTTTGGAGGGTACTGGCTACCGACCAGTTTAATGCTGATGACAATAGTAACATATTTTATCAGGCATATTTTTACGGCTTGCAGACTGTACAAATATTATAAATGCCCCTATGAAAGAAAGAGCTAATAAATCAAACCATAAATCAAACATGCTAAGACAAGGCGCAATATCTGGATAATTATTGGACATTCCTTGAAATCAGGAGTGTGGTTTATGACATCAATTATTGCAGTTCCACATTTGACCATCTGCCTTTCTAAGGCAATGTTTGCGGGAATAATGGAAATTTTTGTTTTGCAAGCTTGAAGCCTTTTAAGTCCCTTAGAACTTTAAAATAACAATTAGGAAAAATGACTAAAAGTTTTATCGTTTTAATCAAGCTTGGGAAATATCGTTCATTTATGTGATTGTTTTTTTTTCATCAAGCATGGATTGTGGAAAACAGAGAAATGTTTAATCGTTAATGGTTCCGAACTATTTTGTTATTGTAAAGTAAAAAGCTGGCTTTTATTCTGTGACGTTTTCAGTTAAGTTGCCGAATAAAACAGCATTTTCAGTGTGCCGCAATAAAATTATGATTGGGGGGAAATTTGATAGCGTTTAGGTAGATTTCGGAACATATAACACGCAAAGAAAAACGGGAATTTATCGGAAATAAGAAGATATTTGCATAACTGATATCGGAGTTAATTGTTTGTTTGCTGATGCAAGCGTCACATATGTTAAGATAAATATTGAAATAGGAATTCAACAAATTAATGGTTTAGTAATCATTAATTGTGCGGACAATTCGTATACAGTGATGGATAGGATTTCGGTTAACAGGTTTAGCTTCCGGCGTAAGGGTAGTCATAAGAAAGATAAACGCAAAGAAGAAAATGATGAGGAGAAAATAGAGGCACAATCTATAATGAAGTTCGTGAGGTGAGGGCTTGTTGTTTTTTTACGTTTGACATGACTGTTAAAACAAGAAATACATGTATTCATATCAGGAACAGCCACATACGGAAGACACAGCCTCTCCACACAGGAAAGAGAGAAATGGTTTGTCAAATGGGGCGCGTCACAGGAAAAGGTACCTTCGGGCAGTTTACGTCAATATTTGAAATGACGTCATAAATTTGAGCAGACGACATTATTCACTATGCATTTCACAGTAAAAATACCATTTTATTGTCAAAACCTGTAAAAAAATCACATTTTAGTTGTTAGATATTGATTTAAAGTTGAAAGTTCTTTCTAAATTTAGTAAAAACCAAAATATCACTAAAATGACCGAATGTACCTTTTCCCGTGACGAGCCCCAAATGATCAGTTTGAAAATATACTCTTCAGAAGTTAACGAAATGAGAACCGTTTTGTTTTGTAATCTAAAAAGAGTGTTTCTGGTTATCTTTTATTTATAAAATGAAATAATGATTATCAAATTAAACGTGCCACTAAATTTTATATACTTTGAAAGTTGCCTAGATTTCTTTCACTAGTATAAAATGCATATCAACACGGTTTAAATAACAAGTATAAATTAGTTAACAATACAATAAATACATAATTTGATTAAGACTTTTTGACATGGATAAAGTTCACAATAAAATGACTTTAAATGAGATCAGTTATACGAGTAATTATAAAATACATGTATGGTTACAAATATCACATATTGTTGCCATGTTAAATACATTAATACCGAGAATGACACAAAAAAGGGAAAACATATATCCCTTATTTCCATTGTGGTCCTCAAATATAATGTTACGGTTTGAAGTCATAGAGAGGAGGTATTACTGATTTCTTAAACCACGAGTAAATTGAGCACGGGTTAATATTAAGTCTAATAGTTTGCAGAAAATTCTAGCAATATACAATATGTTATTTTTATCACAGTGTATATATCACATGGCTCTTATATAAAAGAATAGGTAGTATTTAAAATACATTATATTAAAACTCTGTATACAAGTGTTTCCTAACAGCTAATTTAAAATATGCCTATATATTTAATTTATTGATTTTTAATTTTATTGCCTCGGCTTGAGCAGTAAAAATCGGCTACCAGTTTGATAAAATGATGGTCATTTTAATCACGGTGGTAGGTTTTCCTCTCAGCCGTTTCGGGTTATCCAAGCCATCTCAGTTGGAAGCGTGCTAGGAGTTATGCTATTTCATTATTAAGAAAATTCTCAATGGTCTCTAATAATTATTACAATGTTATCAAGCAAAATGTGCGGTGTTTTTTTAATCACAGCGTATTAATTTGGCTTGCTGACCTATGTACATGATTGACGTACGAATAAATTATACTTTCTTAATGAATTTAAAAATAGAACGAAAACGATCGGGTTGTTTTATCTTAAGGAATTGTAAATGTTGTAATTAATAGGCAAATGAGAGACAATGTCACCCTAATTGAACCGTGTTGAAGGTAGCTCTAAAATTAAAATCGTTTAAAGTTGACTTCAAAGCAAACTTGTATCTGGCAAGTAATTGAAATTCTTGCAGTTGGAAATTCTTGCAAGTCAGCAGTTAATTTGACATTTGTTTGCATGTTGTTTTGCCTTTTATTTCATATATCCACAATTTAGGAGGCCGTCTTGTTATGCCGGGGGTGGGGGGGGATTTCTACTACTTAAATCAACTTTTTTATCAGATAGATATGTTTTATAAATTCGATAAAACAGTTCATATATACACTTACATGCATATTATGAATACAGGTTTTATATAAAGCCGCAACTACACCATATTGTTTCCAACTTATTTAGCACGCTTCATTTAATTAGCTATGGAATGATCAGTTACGATATGAAATATGAATACGGCGTTTTATTTATGACACGAGCTATGATTCGACTTGTTTGCTGAACGGATATGTTTCATGAAAACAGTTTAAATCAAAATCTTCTAGTTCACAGACATGTCTCAAGAATTATTATATCGCTAAATAAAATTTGTTGAGATTTGAAAATAAAATTAAAATGTTTGTTTTTCAGGAGTATGGGTTCTGAACATTTTTTGAACAAGACTGTTTATGTCTAACGAAAGTGCATGATAATGAATATTGTTTTTTATCAATTCGATTAACCAAAATAATTTTTATCCGAAAGAGAAATCGCTTTATTTTTATTTTTAAGATTTTCGGATAATGGTTTCAGTATCTGTCTTATTGTACAATTATGATTGTGTCTCACACCGGAGGTAATCTGTTACATATTATAGATATCTTGAATGCATTTGCACTTCGCGAAACACAGCCGACAAAATTCTTTAAGTAACTCGCTTGCCTCACATTTGTTTGTTGTGTAAAAGCTCAATTTCAACCATTTAGATTGCTTAATCCGTTCTCAGTTGTACTCATGGGACAATAACCAGTGTCATAAACATATCACGCTATTACTTTACTTGCTAGACAAAACCACATCTTAAATGTCCTAGTATTTCAAAATTAATGTATGTCTTTTAAAATGTTCTGATTCATTTATAAAGAAATATTATCTTTGCAATCGTGACTGAGTAATAAAGAAAATCTTCAAACGCTGATAACTCTTTTCGGTGTTTTTGTTCGGATTTTTCTGATAGATAAAGCATGTGTGTGACAACCTTTGATTGTATGATGATTTATAATCACGATAATAAATTACATGATTATATGATGATATTAACTCACGGAAGTACATCACGTAATTATTTGATGATATAACATAATGGAAGTGCATCACGTGATTAAATAATGATATATCATCACGGAAATTTATCACGTGATAATATGATGATATAACATCAATGAAATGTATCACGTGATTGTATGATGATAAAACATCACGTAAATATATCACGATATGATATAAAATATATATTAGCAGCGAATCGATTAATGAAATTACTATTTCTACATAGTTGCTACAAAATGAAGCAAGGTGATATCTACATAGTGGCTTATGAATCCCGTTGGTTCTCTACTTCACAATCATCAACTATGTTATAAAATGGGGCACGTCATAGGAAAAGGTACCTTCGGTCAATGTTATTGATATTTTAGTTTTTAATACATTTGGAAAGAACTTACAACTATAAATCAATTTCTTATAACTAAAATGTGATTTTGTTACACATTTTGACAATATTATGGTATTTTACCGCAAAATGCATAATAAATCATGTCGTCCGCTCAAATATATGACGTCATTTCAAAGATTGACGACAACTGTCCGAAGGTACCTTTTCCAGTGGCGCACCCCAAATGACGATCATGTTTATCATGGTAAGCAGCGTCGGGGTTGTTTCGGCTAGCTCAGATTGTAGTTTGTTTGGATTTGCATAGATAGGCGCTGTAGCTGAGGCTACGGGTTCGATTCCCGGTACTGGCATTATCATTTGTGTTTTATATTTTTTCTTTGTTCTACAAAGAAAATTAGCAGAATTCCTTGTAAACAGATCAATGTCGAAATGAAAATTGTTATTCGCCCACAATAAAGCTGAAGACTATCAGAAACAACAACAACAACAGGGAAGCTATAATTCACAACCAGGCTTCGGCGTCCATTCAAGATTTGACTTTAGACTACTTGAAATATCCATTATAAAAATAAAAAATATGTTTACAATCATAATCTGCATCATAAGCAACAAGAGCCATAACTTAACTACACATATTTATATAGTTTTATGCGTTTGGTCTATATTTTAATACTGCTAAAGATATCAGTCGAAAACTTAAGAATAGATATATGTATTCATATAGATTTTCTTCATCATATTCAACGAGACTAATAACTATACAACAATTTTTTTAATTATATCCCTATCACTTAGAGTTTGTGTGAAATTGGCTCATGCATGTGGCCCTTTGCTTTGAAGCTACTAAAGATATCTTTTTGATCGACAAAAGTGCAATGATGACTGTAGACGGCCCTTAAACACTGTTTGTTCTCCGAAATCACATATCAGAAATCGTATACAAGTATACATTTGTCATGAATTTAAGTTGGACATGAAACTTTTCTTTATGAGCTCCTAGTCCTTAACAATTATATTTTGTGATTTAAAAATATTAATTTAAGAAAAGTATACTTAATGTACTACAAGTAGTACAAAAATATCACCAAAAATAATTGGAGACGAGGTGGTAAAGTCTTTGTAAACTGTTCTCCATTAAATATATATATTTAACAACAGTATAAAAATGCACTGCATATCAAAATTAATTGGAGACAAGACTGAAAATCCTTTATAAACTGTTCTCCATTAAAAATGAGTATTTAACAAAAGATAAGTGCAAATAATTCACTGCCGAAAGTACAAAAAATATCACGAAAGTTTCTGGAGACGAGGCGGTTAAGCTTATATACATGTTCTCCTTTTCATATTTTTATATTAGTTTTATAGTACTCATTTTACAATAGCCCATACCAAGAAGAGTGAACAGCAAATAAATATGTCCTAAAATTTTGTTGGAGAAGTGGCGTAAAGGCTTATTTGTATGGACGAAGTGTGCTTTGGTTTAATTAAGATTTAAAGAAGCTTATGCGCTTAGTATGTGAATTTTGTTCTCCAAGCACGTTACTGACATCGAAGGGAGTATGCCTGTGTCAGATGGGTGCGACTCTTTTCCGTAGGTCACAGAGTGACGGTGTCCATAGCTTTAAATTTTTTAATTGTCGAATAAATAAAACAATGTGATGTAGCATGTTGAGCTATTGCGGCAAAAATAAATACATGTATCACATTAATTTACGAATATTAAAGTGCTAGAAGCAAGAAATACTGAATGAATCTAAAGTTCATAACTTCTGGGGCTTTTATCCAAAATCGAAATTTAGTGGTACAAAGCCTAGACTATGGCCTACAAAAATATGGGAAAGAGTGCTACCCGTAACTGTGTCAGATAATCGGGCTAACTCTTAAGGACAAGGAGAATGGCAAAGGAGTCTAAGAATCGTATTATGTGTAAATAGTGTAAACATGTAATCATTAATACATGAAATCTCCTACCTATTAAGAGGTTCGTTTTCTTAGATTCTTAAAAAAATAGTAAATATTTAATAGAAACCGTGAAAAATATAATCAAACAAGTAGATTTGAAATGTGTGTTTTTTCTCTTCTAGTAAAGTAATCACGGATATAGATCAGAAATGTATAAAAATACTTAAGTTTTAGCCAAAACCAAAGCACAGATACAGACCAGAAATGTGATAGTCTCATTTAGCCAAAACATAGACCTAGATATATATACCATAAATGTATTAGACAGAAAAGAAAACACAAAGCATATCACACTTTTTTCTTTCAGCCAAAAAGTAGACATTGAAATTGTTCTCTATTTTGCAAAAACGAAGACACACGTAATGTAATTATATAAAACATAAGTATTTGGTTCCTTTTAGACAAAAAGGAGGCCACGGCTTTTGTGTTTTTCTTGTTTGCCAAGAAAACGAAGACACGGATTCAGAGCAGGAATGTGTTTTGTTTCCTTATGAAAAAATAAGGATAATTACAGACCGGTAATGCGTTGCTCTGTGTAGACAGATAGAAGACGCAACTTCTACAGATGATATATTCAGTTCTACTCTTTCAGTCAGAAAGAAGCCACACATAGAGACCTGATCAAAAGGAAGCCACACATACATTAAGTGTTTTAGAATATTTTTCTCTCTTGTAGTCAAAATGATTTTTTTCTCTTATTGTCAAAATGAAGTGACAGTTATAGTTCAGCATTTGTTACGGTACGGTTCTAATCACTCTCTGGGGAGAAGATGTGTAAGCGGACGGATAGTTCAGTCGGGAGAGCACTGACCCTGTAAGCGAGGGGTCCCAGGTTCGAGTCCCGGTCTGGCTACACATTCTTTTTCACACTGTGACATAATGTTTCTTTCTCTTAGTAAAAACGAAGCCACGGATATAGTTCAGCAATGCATTTCTCTCTTTTAGTCAGAATGAAGTAACGGTTTTATTTCAAACATGTTTTTTTTTCTCTTTTTTAGTCAAAAAGAAGCCACGGACATTGACCAGGAGCTATTCAATGAATATGGGTTCAGTGTAGATCAACTGATGGAACTGGCAGGATATAGCTGTGCCGTTGCCATAGCTACGGTCAGTATTTTGAGTGAACTTAAGAACTACATGTTTTATGGTATTCATATGAAACAGTAGACCCAAATAATGCAATGCGATTTTAAAAATGTTACTTCAGCACATGAAAGATTTTAAGAAAGATTAACACAATTTAAGTTAAAAATCGGACATTCGCTTGATATTTTTGTGAAAACTGACGATATTTCTGTAAATCTGTATCTTGATCGGGCGCTTTTACTAGAACAAATCCGAGTGATTTTCTCCACTTAACAAGATTAAAAAACACGATCTCTGCAAATGACAGGATTTCTGAATACCTTATCTAGATGATATTGAAGAAAAAATATGCATCATGACTGTTAAACCTTATCAACACGTTGATACATTTTACTCTAGCATTCAGTATTCCCGATTTTCTTAACGAGTTTGCTTGGAGATGAAACGCGCTTAGAAAAGCATTCAATTAAGTAGAAATAACGAAAGCAGATTTGCTCGTGAAAGGATCAGACAGCCGATGGCAATCAGGCGTAAATTTGTTGTCCGTTGACATTCTCTCAAAATAGGCTATTAGAATTTTTATTATCCTGAATAATTGCATCGGAATCCTTACGGGAATGACACATTTTGCTGCGTGAAATAGAAAGTATAATATATTTCTTAAATGCTGTTCGAGCTTAAGAAGGTTTATAGCTAAGGGAAATCGTTTTAAAAGTTCGAACAGTTTCTTTTATTTCAATCATTATTTGCTTTCCGATTTGACTCCAGAGACTCTGGTCGTGTTTAAGTCATTGATAACCCGCCTGTTTGCATGATAATGCGTTTTGCTTCTTATTTTCTAAATGTTTGTGTGCTTTTGTTAGTAACTCTTAAAGGTGATGCATGGGTTGGAGTTAATTCACCAAAAATTTGTGTATTTGTTATTCCCACTTCACTTTCCAAGGCGGTTAACCCTACTCGGGTTGTAATTTTCGTTAATTATTTGTTGCGTCTATTTTGAATGTTGATCATGGTATAACCAATCTCTATTCCCCTCACTTTTTTTTCTTGTTGGCTGTGTTTGAAGGCTGTGTCTACTGGATGTGGCCATTCCTGATACGCATATTTCACCTTTCATAAGACCAAATCGAAAGTTGTATATGAATTTCAGATCGGCGTGCTTTCATGCAGGAAGTTCCTCGGAAATATTTGTTTTCAATTAATTTGCACGTTTATGAAATTCTGGTAGAGGCTTAAATAAAATCCCAGGGGAGATTTAACTCTATAATAAATATTATTATGATAATGTTATAAATAATTCAGATAAAATGAAATATGACCCTAAACATTTGTTTTGTTTGGAAATTTAATGATACTAAAAGCAGTTTTCGTATATTAAGCATATTAAAGTCATGTGTTAAGGTAAAAAATAGTTTACTATGATATAATATTATTTTACTTGGTTTTAATTTTGCTTATTTCGCTTTTAAGAAATATGCGCAAAATTGACCCCAGCGAATTGGGACCAATCTGATAAAGGATACACATGCGTGAATGTTTGTCCGCGCATCAGAATATCGTTTCCGTAAAATTAAATATAAAACTCAGTAAAGTCATTTTTCACAAAATACAGTATCACAATTGAATCTATCAATATCATATACTTTCATGAACTTCTTTAAAGCGTGATCGTGTGGATTTTTGGTCAAATATAACTAGTACATTGTCCTGTTTTTTGTGTGCATCCATGTCAAAAATATTGGCACATTGGCCTTTTGTAAAAAACGATCGATTATTTCTTGCACATAGTTGTTGTCTGATATTACTCACACATTATCCGATTTTCAGTGTTATCCTGTTAAACCTTGATCAGATATTACTGACATATTATCCGATTTTGAGTGTTGTCCTGTAAAACCTTGATCAGATATTACTGACATATTATACGAGTTTTAGTGTTATCCTGTAAAATCGTGATCAGATATTACTCACACATTATCCGATTTTTAGTGTTATCCTATAAAATCTTGATCAGATATTACTCACACATTATCCGATTTTTAGTGTTATCCTGTAAAATCTTGATCAGATATTACTGACACATTATCCGAGTTTTAGTGTTATCCTGTTAAACCTTGATCAGATATTACTGACATATTATCCGATTTTTAGTGTTATCCTGTAAAATCTTGATCAGATATTACTGACATATTATCCGATTTTTAGTGTTATCCTGTAAAACCTTGATCAGATATTACTGACACATTATCCGATTTTTAGTGTTATCTTGTAAAATCTTGATCAAATATTACTCACACATTATCCGAGTTTTAGTGTTATCCTGTAAAATCGTGATCAGATATTACTGGTTTATAACCACATTAGGGGCGCGTCACGGAAAAAGGTACATTCGGTCATATTTTGTTACATTTTAGTTGTTACTATATTTGAAAGAAATTACAACTACATTTTAGTTCCTAATAACTAAGAAG